>APFE030963407.1:28405-41243 GCA_000404065.3 Pinus taeda | reverse complement strand
TGCAAGATACCATTGGAAGACCTGTCACCATATTTTCTTTACATAGATTCTGAAGGCAGCGATAGTTTAAGTGACCAAATCGCTCATGCCAAAGTTTGCTCACTTCATCATTATGAGCAAAAAATACCGAGGGAAGATTTGATGACCTAAAGTTGTGAAACTTATACAACCTTGTAGAATCATCAGCAATGCCAGTAGCTAAATCTGTCTAGGATCTCTTAGGTCCTTAATTACAACATCGTGAGGTGAAAATTCAACGATTTTACCTTCACCTGAATGAGTTATCTGATATACAGATAGAAGGTTGCAGGATAAGGTTGGAACACATAATACATCATTAAATTGACCATTGTCTATATGAACAGTTCCAGTCCCTACAACACTAAGAGATCTATCATCACCAACATATATTTTTGGTGTTACAATCATTTAAAGAAGAAAACATGGCTTTGTTTTTGGCCATGTGATAAGAAGCTCCAGAATCAATGAGCCACTCATGAGAATGAGAAGAAGAAGATACATTTAGTGCATAGCTAGACCGAGATGCTTGACAACCACATGCAAAAAGTGTTATTCCGGAAGATAAAGTTGAAGTTCAAGAGTGCTCCAAATGGATGTTGTGCTTCTTCATTGCTGCTTCCAAGGCTTCCATCTTCTTAAAGCATTTGGATTCTAAGTGGCCATCTCAATTACAAAAGTGGAAATGTCTATCAATCTTCTTCCCTTTGCTTTTATTTGCCTTATCATTTTGTTCAAATGATTTTTCATTTTGAGGCTGAAATTGCTTAGGACCCTTGTTTGGTTTAGGACCATTATTTTTAGGATATGGCATCTTAGGATTCTTTGAATTTGGTTGTTGTTGGGCGGCTAAGGCTTTCTTAGAATAGTTTCTAAGATTAAGAAGACCAAGTTGTAAGAGTTTTTCTTGTTCTCTTATTAAAGAATCACAAAAGGAATAAAAGGAAGGGGACTTGTAGTCTTGTCCTTGAGAAATGAAGGCTTCTCTTGTAGAATGGAAGGTGGAAACAAACACAGAGTAGGTTGGTCCCAACTTAATAAGAATGGAATAGATAAAGTTACCATCATCTTTCTTAACCTTAACACCTTCCAAGAGAAGTCTAAGAGTCTTGAACTTGGACAGAAAATCTTCAATGGAAGAAAAATTATTGGGGTCCAATGTAAGCAACTCATTTTCGAGTTGATGGGTTCTAAGTTCATTTTTAATTCCAAAAACTTTAGTGGTCTGTTTCATTGCTTCATCAGGAGTATCAAGTTCTGCGATATGGAATCTAAGGTCTGGAGAAATAGACATCCCTATCAACCCACATGCTTGATCTTGCCTATTTTCCCATTTGGTTGCCTTATCTTCATCTTTCGATTTGATTTCTTGGCCTGAGGCTATTCTGTAAAGACCTTTACTTCTAAGTAAATCCACAATGTAGGACCACCATTGGAAGTAGCTGGTGCTGTCAAGAATAACTTGGCATGGACTTTCCATTTTAACAGAAATTGAAGCTATAAACGCTGAAACTAAGTGTTCCAATGGAAAGATCTCGAAAAATTAGGCTGATTCAAAAAAAGGGCTTTCAAATGAAGAAGTTATGGCTTTTTGAAGAAAAGTTGTTGAAGATGCTGACTAAGTGCGGGAATGTGCAGAAATGAATGATAATGTTATATTAAAAAAAATTCGCCCCCTTTCCAAACTTAATCTAATAAAGTAACTTTGGACCAAGAAGGACTTGAACTCAAGACCTCTATTCTCATAAAATAGCTTTGGACCAAGTGAGCTAGAGAAAAGAGGAAGGGGTTTTTTTTTTTGTTAGTCACTGAAGCTTTAGGCTGCGTGCTTACTTGAGAAAGCTCTTTTTCCCCTACAAAACATAAAACACAAAGCCCAACACGAACATAAAAAAAAACAAACCTTACGGCTTGAAGTTAGCTTTAGCCGAAAACTATATATTTTCCTCAATGTTTCTGATTTTCCGAGATCACACTAAGGCATCGCGGAAAAGAGCATACACATGAGAAAAATCCTTCCTCTCTGTTTCTGATTTGCGCAGATCGCACAGAGTCGCGGGGCAAAGAGCATATGCAGAAATTAAAGGTATAGATCTAGTAATAAAAAAAAACAAAGAGCTAAATAAACTGAAATAAATAGAGAGAAAATAACTAGAAACTGCAAATAAACACTGTATACCTCCAAATCTTAAAAATGACGTAGCTAGGGCTACCAGAAACCTTTTGGCATGAAACGAAAGGGGTTCCTCATTGGAACAAATGCTCCTAACACAATAGAGCAGTCCTCTCAGCCCGAAAGCAGTCAGAAATAGTAGATCTAGGAAACAGTAGTCGAATGCAATTCTACCGGCTTCAGATTTGGATCACCAACGGATGCGGCCCTCAAGTAGCTCTGATACCATGTAGGAATTTACAGGGTAAGTTCCTTAGACAAAACACCAAAGGACACTGCTCACAAACAGATCACAGATCAATACACCAGTGTTGTTGATGTGGTTAAACCCTCAAAGAGGGAAACAGTCCACGGCCTGAGCCAACGCTGCCACTTCAGGCAATTTATTAATAAAATAATGAAAATTTACATAAGCTTCTCTCATGAACGGTTACCCTACAAATGACCCTCCATGCTCTTTAAATAGAGATCATGGACCAATCGAGTGTTAGGCCACGGACCAAGTGTCAGTAATACCGAGCAGAGAATGAACCGTCGGATCACTACATATCGTGACCGTCAAATTGTAAGTTACAAAAATACATAGTAAAGAAATACACTTTACCTAACTCTACACTAGACCAAGTTATACTTAACTATTTCCTATGTGTCGGAATATCCTAACAGAAAAGGCAAAGTTCAAAGAAGCAGAGATATTGGCCATAACCCTAATGGTGGATGGAATGAAGGACAACCTCATTCCATATATATCCAACATTTATTCCACTCGAGATGTATGAAGCCTTATTCAAATTGTTCACAATCAATAATCTTGGTCAAATTGCAAGTCTTAAGAACAAACTAAGGACAATGAAGATGACAAAAGATGACACGGTGGCATCCTTCTTTGTAAGAATAGATAGAATCAAAGATGAACTCTAGGCAATAGATGAGATAGTACCTGAAAAAGAGCTTGTAATCACTACGCTTCTAGGATTACCAACATCTTGGAGTGTCTTTTCATCAAGTTCATCAGGTATCAACAATTGGAATGAAACTCCTACATTCGAACAATTATGGAATGCATGCAATCAAGAAGTCAAGATTTCATTAGTAAGCAACAAAGAGAATGAAGAGGAGAAAATTTCAAGTGCCTATTCCGCACATCACAAGAATAAAGGAACCTTCAAGAAAGGGCTAAGAAAGAAAATAGACATATCCCAGATTGAAAGCTACAACAATCACAAGATGGATCACTATAGAAGTGATTGCCCTGATAATCCTAGGAATAAAAAGAGAAACAGGGATCATGCAAATGTTGTCGAAGAAGGATCACCAAAAAAGAACAAGATGGAAGAATCCGAAGTCAAAGACTTATTTACAAGGGACTCTTAGGGACTCTACCCCCCTTACGTATCCTTTTACTCTAAATTTTGAATTATTTTCCTTTATGCCTTGATTTCTAGTACTTGTAGGTTTAACATACTTTGGAAAAACATTTTTTAATTGTTTTGATACACTATAGGTATCCCTCGAGATTGGATTGAGAGGGCGCCCTCACCACTTTTCAAATATAAGTATCTTATTCCTTGTATTATCTTTTTTGCATTTGGTTTCCTTCTCTTATCTAGATGAGTTTCTATTAGATGCTAATGACATTTCTTTTCATATTTTCCTTGTTTAAGAAAGGCTTACTAAATGCTCAAGGGCTATGGAGAAGACCTCACAAGACAAAGCATGATAGAAGTTCTATTGGAATTGATGTTCTATAAGGTTTGTCTAACTCAATGGTATGTTTTAGACTATAAGCTTTGTTCTCTTCATGATGAAGGTATATTCATTCATTCTAATAAATCTACTTTACATTACTAACCAGTGTTATGTCTGGGACCTTTGAATCATAAAGATTCTTATTTGGGTGATTAATCGTTATATTGAATCTACCCTCATTAAAATCATCATGTTTGTGGAACCCTCATAGGTTCTCTATAAAACCCTAACCTAAGGGTATGTCAATGCTAATGTGAAAAACCCTAGTCTACTTAGGGTAGAAAAAATACTATTATTTTAATGTTTGAGGTTTTGATGGTAATGTCATGTTTGGAGTTATAGTATTGTTATAGAAACCCTAGTCCTTTAGGACCGGATGGTTATGACTATGTATTGAATTCCTAGACCTTGAGGCTTTTGTAAATTAGGGTTTATAAGCAAAACCCTTATAATATCTCGAGTAAGCTCCTAGGAATGAAAGCCTAGGTGTATGTTTGTTCATCTGATTAAAACCCTAGCCTAATCAAGTTTGTTATATGTCTAACTTTTATTGATATTTGTGTCTTGGGTTTACCTAATAGATATTGTTGTGATATGCTTATGCATGATTATGAAATCTCAGATATGTATATGTGCTAACCTACTTGTTAACGCTCATTGTTCTAGGGTTTGAAACTAAGCCCTAGTAGAAGTTTGATATTCTAAGATATGGTGATATTGTTTCCATTATGATGATAAAATATAGGGTTTACATCAAACCCAAGTAGAAGTTGATCATATTAGATTGTGTTGTGATCAACTTTATCAGAACCGGTCGGTCCAACCGGTTTGGGGGCAAAACTAGTCCTAACCAACCCTCCAAACCAAAAAAGACCAGTTTGGTACCAAACTGGTCCAAATTGATTCAAAGACCGGTTCCGCCAGTTTGCAAGGTCTGCGGCCCGAGCATAAATTTATATTTTTTTCCTAGTTTCTAACGCTACTCTAGCCGCCCCCTAAAGCTATTTAAACACCCCCACCCCCTCTATTTCACTCACATTATTCATTCGTGTCTCTTGCAATTCTTGAGCTCTATTCATTCATGTCTCTTGCAATTCTTGAGTTGAGTTCAGTGAGGAGAATTCAGAGAGTTTTTTGCAGGGTTGTTCTTAGGGAGATTTTTTGCAAATTTGAAGAGATGATTAGAGTCTTGGAGAGTTGTTGGGTTGGCAGATTTTCGAGCTACTTCAAAGATTTTTTTTTCTCAAAGATCTTTGGGTTTTCTTCAGTGGCTTTTGGAGCTGGTGGAAGAATTTTTTTTTATTTTGTTGGGGCTACTACATCGCTAATTTCAGAGGACTTTGGAGCAGATTTTCTCCAAATAATTAGAGGGTAAATCAAGAAAAAATTTGCCATTTTTTTGTCCCATTTTTCTCCAAAAATCATTTTTTTCTCAAGAAAATTAAAAACCTCAGTTTTTTAATGCAGATTTGTAGGGGTTGCTTTAGAGCTGATTTTGGAGGATTTTGGAGCTAATTTTCTTTAGAAAATTAAGAGGGAAATTCAAGGTATTTTTTTCAACTATTAATATTCTATTTTTCTTCAAAAAATCTATTCTTTTTCCCTAAAAATTTTAAAATCCTAGTGTTTTTATGCAGAATTCAAATTTGTAATTTTTTGTTGAAAAAAAATTGTGATCGTTATTTTTTTCTATTTTTTTCTCAACAATTATTGAAATTTACAAAGTTATTTTGAAGGATTTCGTTGGCAAATTTCTGAGGGAGATTTTGGAGTTGCTTGAACAATTTATTTTCAAGCTTCTTCTCTTCTCAGAGATTGGTTGGAGCTTCTTCTCTTCTCAAAATTTACAGATCTTCTCCATGTATTTCATTGCCTCTACTCCTCTTTTATTTTTCTCTAAAAAAATGCCATAGAATTCTAAAAACCCTACAGTTGTCTATGCAGATTTTTCATTTCTTCCTCATGGCCTCCAAAAACAAGAATGATCTAGCTTGGGTTCACTGCCATTTAAATGAACACGGGATAAAAGTCTACAACTATTGTGGGAAAAACTTTAAGGGTAGGGGGATCCATAGAGAGGGCAAGTAAAACCTTGTGAAAATGTTTATGATGATCTTAAAGCAAAAATGCAAAGTTTAATTGAAGCCTACAATGAAAAAAAGGGGAAAAACAAAAGAATTAAAAAAGATTTAGGCAAAAGTCAAAAGGAAGATGTTATGCTTAGTGACCCTAATTTTGAAGAATATGTTCCTAGTTTTGAAAATTCCTCTAGTTTCCCTGTTAGTGTTGGAGAGGGTAGTTCAAGTGCTTTTAACTTGAAGAGGATAGCAACCCATAAAGAGATTGACTCCTCCTTTGTACTCCACACTACCCCTGGTTCTTAACCAACCCTTGATGCTAAATGGAAGAAGATAGAGAAGGAGGTTGCATATGAATGCATTGCTAGATGGTGATATGATGCAGACATACCTTTTAATGCTACTGGTTCTCAACCAACCCTTGATGCTAAATGGAAGAAGATAGAGAAGGAGGCTGCATATGAATGCATTGCTAGATGGTGGTATGATGTAAACATTCCTTTTAATGCTACTAATTATGCATATTATCAGCCCATGATTGATGTTATAGCTTCATGTGGAGCAGGTTTCAAAGGCCCTAGCTTTCATGATATCAGGGAGCCACTTTTACAAAATGAGGTCCAAAGAATACAAAGTACCTTACAGATTTCAAGCAATCATAGACCAAAACAGGATGCACAAATATGTCAGATGCATGGACTGATGGTAGATCTCGCACCATACTAAATTTATTAATTGCTTGTCCAAAAGGTACTATGTTTCTCCAATCTATTGATACATCTGATCAGGTGAAGGATGCACAATTGCTATTTTATCTTTTGGATGAAGTAGTTTTGGAAATAAGGGTTGAAAACGTTGTGTAAGTTATCACAAATAATGTCTCTAACTATGTTGCAGCGGGAAAGATGTTGGAGAAAAAATACCCCCCCATTTGGTGGTCTCCATGTGCAGCCCATTGTTTGGACCTCATGCTTGAGGATATTGGCAAAATTGAGTGGGTAAAGAAATGTGTGGAAGATGAAAAATCCATAACAAAGCACATCTACAACCACTCACAGGTTTTGAACCTTATGAGAAAGCACACAGGGGGTAAAGAGTTTGTACAATCAGCCATCACACGATTTGCAACCAACTTCCTTTCGTTGCAATCCCTTGTTAATCAAAAATCGAACTTGAGGAAGATGCTTTCATGTGATGAATGGAATTCATCTCAGTGGAGCAAAAAGGCTGAAGGGAAACAAATTGTTAACCAAGTATTTGACAAAAGATTTTGGTCAAAGGCATAGGAGATTGTGTTATTTAGTGAGCCTCTCGTCAGAGTTTTGCGGATGGTGGATAGTGATAAACCTACCATGGGTTTTGTTTATGAGGCCATGGATCATGCCAAGGAAAAAATAAAGGCAACATATGGAGATAAAAGACAAAATTACATTCCTTTATGGAGAATCATAGATGAAAGATGGAACAAAAAACTTCATAAACCTTTACATGCAGTCGGGTACTACTTAAATCCAAGGTATGTAATTTTGGATTTCAATGTTCATTGCTTATAAGTTATAACTTTTAACTTTTAACTTTTAGTTTTGTTGACTTGATAAATATGCTTTTGTTTTCTGAATTTTGAAGGTACCATTACACTACAAATTTTGAGGTTGACGGGGAGATTTTAGGGGACTTATATACATGCATTTAGCGCATGGTCCCAAATTCCAAGACTCAAGATCAAATTCATAACAAGCTCCTGAATTTCAGTGAGAGTATTGGCACCTTTGGAATTTCTATGGCAGTAAGAAATAGATCAAAGAGTCCCCCGGGTAAAAACTGTCAAAATTTGCAAATTCTTATATTAATAATTTACTCATTTCAATTTGAATTTTGCAATTGCTGAGTCCAAGTTTCAACTTTCAAATTCATTTGCTAATACTCTTTTTCCTTCCACCCTTTTTGCAGCCTATGGGTGGCAACAATTTGGTAGTGAATGCCCTCAATTGCAAAAATTCACAATTCGAAGTTTAAGCCAAACATGCAGTGCTTCAGGGTGTGAGCGGAATTGGAGTGTGTTTGAGCATATACACACTAAAAAGAGGCACTGTTTGGAGCAAAAGTAATTGAATGACATGGTTTTTGTTCAGTACAACCTTAGGTTGAGGCGCAACCAATTGTTGAATGAAACCCTTGAATCAAACAACATTGTCTTGGATGACTTTAATCCAACATCAGAATGGGTTGAGGAGAGTCAAGCACCAACATTTGACAATGAAGACCTTTCTTGGTTGGACTTGGACCCACCTTCACTGGATGCAAAGGTAGATATACCAAAAGCAACAGTAGCAGCTTCAGGACTAGGGGAATCAATCTATAATCCCATTGCAGACTTAGATGCTACTCATTCTTCAAATGAGGATGAGGAGGATGATCAAGAATCGTTTGATGATGATTGATGATTTGATCATTGATTTGTTGTAGTTGTAGCTTTTAGTATTGTAGGTTGTAGTATAATACTATGATCTATCATGTTATTTTGGACTATAAGGGCCTTTTAGAGCCTGCTTCTTGATGTTTGTAACATTTTTGGTTCAACAATGTTTTGCACTAAATGCTATTTAGGTTATATGCACTATTACTTGCGATATAAATGAGAACTTTTGCATACATGAATACCTCTATTTTTCTTTAAAATATGAATATTTTATGTGGTTTTGGTAAATCGGTTTTTTTTTTGGTTTTTTTCCGATTCCATCCGATTCCTAGTCAACAAGGTTTTCATATTCGATGACTGGTTCAGTTCTGATAATATTGCTATTTCCAACACTCCCTCTTACCGAGGAAGGTGTTGTTCACCACTTCCATCCTATCACTGAAGAAAACATGCTTGCCTCTTGGCAAAGACTTGGTGAGAATGTATGTTACCTGCTCATCAATGGATATATACTCAAGCTTCACTGCCCCATGCTGAACCCAGTCTCTGATAATGTGGTATCCGATCTCTATATGCTTTGACCAATTGTGAAATATTGTATTTTCAAAAAGTTTAATACAACTATGATTGCCATAGTAAATCGTGGTTGGTCTCAGCCTTTGACACAATAGCCTTGGTCACTGACACTGTGTTAATTTTAGATAACCATGGTATGTTCTATGCTTAAGAGCAATTTACTTCAATTTTTCTTATTAACCCAATATCAATTTCCAAATTAGCAATCACATAAACATTGATAGTAGATGCAGATAGAACATAAACAATAACCAGAAGCCAAGCCAAGGCAAGAGGACACAATATTTAGCAGATGCTAGGGAAAAACCCCAAGGTGGGGGAAACCCTTTGATCAAATCTTCTTATTATTCTTCAAAAGTTCAACAGAGAGAAAGAGTACAATAAAAAAATTCACTTGCCCAAACACAGTCAAATCTGTCCAATCAAACTGCAATCAACAGGATGCCCTAACGAGAAAGTCAACGTTGGTCAAATCAACAGAATTACTCCTAGAAATCAGCTTGGTCAAACCTAGTCAATTCGGCCTCCAACAATAGTCCAAATCAGCCCAAAACAGTCCTGAAGAAATCGGTCAAACTTGGTCAGTGCACAGTCAAACTCGCGGTCAACGTTGGTCAAACTGCCCAGAAATCCTCGAAATTTGTGCCAAAGAATGCAACGTGCCCAAACAGAAATTCTCACAAGAAAAACGAAGTCAAACAAGGTCAAATGTTGCTCGGTCAATGCTAGTCAAACTTGCTACAACTTGGTCAACGCAAGAAAACTGGAAAACGTAGTCAACCCTCTGCGCGTGTGGAGAACAAGAAGGTTGTCCTGAAATTTATACGACCCAATCAGATGAGGAGAGAGAGATATGTGTGTGATGATGAATGTCCAAATGAGGTAGATGCTCCTATTTATATGCAACGTTTAGGGTGAAGAGACATGACTTTTGGGCTTCTGAGCTTACATTAGATTGTTCGTCGACCTTGACAATTTGTCCATAGCAGAAATAAATTCATAATTCCATTTATACATGTCAGAATGAGATGATATTTGGATCAATCCTATACCTCTCGGAAAGAGGAATCCAACAAAAATATCATCTCCATCATATGAGCTATCCAAGGTGGAGTTTGGCCCTAGTTGCCACTTTTAACACTCCCTCTCAACTAGGGAGAACTCCCCCTGCCAAACCATCTGACAATCTGTACCATCCCTGTCATCTCTGCTCTGCTCTATTGAACTATGAAGAAATAATGAAGAAGAATTGATCGAGAGTGTACAATACCACTCTCCACTGACCCGAAGTCATTCTCCATTGATCCCAGATCAATATCAAACAACCTAACTTAGGGATTACAGTGGTACACAATGTGTCCATCAGTAGTACTATGGTCCCTGTCCTCATTTCCCAACTCATTGGCCAGATGAGAGGTACTTCCCATGAGTCCCAGACTGCATGGGTAGGATGTATTGGTAGGAGAAGGTGAACCACTCATCCTGCTCATATGCCATATGAGAAGGTGAACCACTCATCCTATGCAGATATCAACCATCATGGGGTATTATAGGGGAAGGTGAACCACTCACCCTGTACACAGCGCACCACTAGGGGAAGGTGAACCACTCACCCTATGGTCACTCATCGAAGTACCCCAAGCCCCTCAAAGCTCCCAGAGCTGAATATCCAAGTCAAACAGGACCCTCATAAGAGGGTCTCTCCACAACTCCAAGTCGTTCATGGAAGGTTAAGAATTTGACCTTCCCCAGGGGCTTCGTAAGAATATCTGCGACCTGATCATCAGTCCCAATGTGATGGAGCCTTATTGCTCCCTGTTGTACCATATCCCGGATAAAATGGTACCTCATATCAATATGCTTGGAGTGGTCATGAAACACAAGGTTCTCAAAAAGACGAATCCCACTTTGGTTGTCGCAGAAGATCACGGTGGTATCCAGCGCATGTCCAAAAAGCTCACTAAAGAGCTTCCTCAACCAAACAGCTTCACAAAAGGCCATACTAGCAGCAATATATTCGGCCTCGGTAGTGCTCAAAGCAATTGATTTATGCTTCCTACTCATCTAGGATATCGAAGCAGAACCTAATGAAAAGCAACATCCCGATGTGCTCTTACAATCCACCACACTGCCAACCCAGTCAGCATCAGAATAACCATGGAGCCTCATGTTCCCTGCAGTGTATCTTAGACCATAGGTGATTGTGCCCCGAAGATATCTCAGAAGATTCTTAGCAGCAATCCAATGTATGTGATGAAGCTCGACCATAAATTGACTCAACGTATTCACTGCAAAGCATATGTCCATACGAGAGTTCACCAAGAACATTAGGGCCCCCACGAGTTAACGATACTCAAAAGGATTTCCCAAATCGAGCCCAGCAACACTTCCGCATAACTTTTTGAAGTTAAGTTCCATCAATGTAGTCACGAACTTGCAATCCACCATCCCAAATCTTTCAAGTAGCTTCACAACGTATTTTCTTTGAGAAAGGAAAATCTCACCTAGCTTTTGCTAGACCTCCAATCCTAAGAAATAATGCATCATTCCTAGGTCCTTCATCTCGAACTCGGAAGCCAACTCCCTCTTGCATTGATGAATGAGAGGTTCTACACCTATTAGAAGGAGATCATCCACATAAAGTACCAAGATGAGAGGTCTATCATTCTGAACCTAAAAGTAAAGGTTCAGATCAGCTTCACTTCTTGTAAAGCCAGCTTCATCAGATAGTTGTCGATCCTCTCATACCAAGCCCGGGGAGCTTGCTTCAACCCATAGAGGGTTTTCTTCAACTTGCATACATGTGTCTTACGATCTTGAACTTCGAACCCCTCGGGTTGTTCAACATACACTTCCTCCTTAAGTGAACCATGCAAGAAAGCATTTTGACATCCATTTGGTGTAGGTTCCATCCTTGCGAGGCAGTAAGAGCTATAATCGAACGGATGGTGGTATATCGGGCAACTGGTGCAAATATATCATCATAGTCCACACTTTCCTTTTAAGAGAAGCCTCGAGCAACAAACCTGGCCTTGAACTTTTCAGCACTTCCATCAGCTCCATGCTTGATCTTGTAGAGCCATTTCGAGGTGACAACAGATTTGTCCTTGGCTTTAGGGACCACATCCCAGACATCATTGTTCATAATCAACTCATACTCTTCGTTCATAGCATCCTTCCATACTTGGTGCTTCACAACTTCTTCAAATGTGCAAAAATCAGTTTGAACAATGGTGCTCATGGCAGCTAAGTACCCTTGGTACCTATTCGGCTTCTTACTTTCACGAAATGTCCCCCTTGGTGCAATATGTCTCTCGACATCTTCAAGACTCGCAGGAATGCGAGGGAGCCCCCCCCCCCCCTCGCTCCCACTCCCAATTCGCGCTCCGAGCGGGAGCGGCTCCGGAGCGCCTTGGGAGTGTTTTCGGGAGCGTTTAGCCTTTTATTCAAAAAAAAATTGCAGTAGTGTTCCAAATGCAATTTTTTTCCAAAGAACAAATAAGTTTTGAGTGGGGCAGCTTAATGATCAAGCCTATGGCCCTAGTATTGATATGTGATTCATGGTAATGTTGAATTCTTAAAGTAAAAGTGGCATTCTCCTTCATCTTCATTTTCATCCTTTTACTTGAATTTTTAAGACTACCATGAAATGACTCAAGATATTTGAGAGTGGTTCTGACCTCATTGGATTTCATATGGAGAAAGTAGAAATTTAGATTTCATTCAAACTCTAGCTGACTTATCAGTTTTTCAGGATTTCAGGATTGGGGGATTGCAATGTTTCCATTGAATTTTGTCATGTATTAGGGTATGGAACTCGTATTT
>APFE030963407.1:8311-25727 GCA_000404065.3 Pinus taeda | reverse complement strand
TCGTGGTGGCAAGAGGCCCAAGCATAAGTAATAGATAATAGATTTACTTGTCTTTTCTAGTTTCTAGTAGTTTTTATAACTATTGACTCTTTCATATTTATTATGATATTTTTTTAAACAATATATGACAATTTAAGTTTGAAGTTGGCAATTATAACTCATTAGCAATGAATTATGAATATGATACCTCATGAAAGTTGAAAGTTGTTTCATTTCATTTTATAACATTTCATTTCATGTTAGATATTATTTGTTGTAATGGTTACACATAGCTTACAAGTACAACTTTGGTGATCAATGATCATAAATGTTATATATTGAATTTTCAAAGCTTGAACTTTAAGATTGATGAATCATGAGACTCAATATGTTGTATGTTACTATGTTACTAACTTGTGGGCATGGTTGATGAAGATTATAACTTCTAGATGATTGTTGTTATATGGTTCAATCTATGTTTTTTTATGTTTTTTATATCTAATTCATCATTCTACGTGTTTTTGTTGACATATATGTATCAAAATATAAAAAATATATATTATATAAAAAATGCTCTGAGATTCGCTCCTAAACAGGGAGCTTCTGAAAATGTCTCTCCCTCACCCGTTTTCGCTCCGGCTCCCCGCTTTCGCTCTCGCTCCCAAGTAACACTGATTCGAGAGTTTCCCTAAGTCATGAGGGTCTCCTTTTTTAAGAGGACGGCTCATGAGGAGGTGGATCAATGGGATCCATTGGTCCTTCAACATCGGCCATCGACTCATCCTGTGGTTCTCTCTGGTTTCCTGTGTTTGCTTCTTTGTCCTTCCTTGGAATAGGAAGGTTCCTAATCTTCCCAAAGGCAGCATCTTCATCGAAGGTGACATCATGACTTATCTCCACTTCTCTTTGACCAGGCACATAGATTCTATATGCCTTTGAAGTTTCACTATAGCCCACAAATGTTCCTTTCTTCCCAGATGCATCCAATTTGCTTCTCTTTTCTTTCGGCACATGAAAATAGACAGGGCTACCAAAAATTCTAAAGTGCGAAACATCAGGTTTCTTACTGGTGAAAACTTCTTCGAGAGTTTTGGAGTCCAATGCTTGATGAGGGCATCTATTTTGAACATACACGGCAATGTTGGCAGCTTTTGCCCATAAGAACTTCAGAAGGCTTTGATCATGAAGCATGGCACGAGTGCCTTCTATAATGGAACGATTCTTGCTTTCAACAACACCATTTTTCTCAAGAGTATATGTGGTAGTAGTCTCCCTCTTAATGTCAACTTCTCTACAATAGTCATTGAAGTCAATTGATTCATACTCGATTCCATTATCGGTCCTCAATATTTTGATCTTCTTCCCTGTTTGATTTTTGACCAAGGCTTTGAAAGAGCGGAACCATGTGAACACTTCGTCCTTATTCTTCAAGAACTAAATCAACGTTTTGCGAGAGAAGTCATCCACAAAGATAGCATAATATAAATATCCTCACAAAGATGTGATGGGCAACATACTAGATAGATCAGAATAAACTAATTGCAAAATGTCGGTAGTCTTGCTATCACATGAGGGGAATGGTCCCCTTGTATGTTTTCCTTCGATACATCCCTGACAAACACCTTCATGTTCTACTATAAATTCGGGTATACCTGTTACCATCTTCCTTGCATCGGGTAGAGCCTTATAATGTAGATGAGAAAACCTTCGGCGCCATAATTCGGATTGAAGAGATGTGTCGCAAGACATAGCTCCCAATGGGCTTCGTCCAACTTGATATAGGCTATCAACCCTGAATCCAAGAGAATGTTTCTTTGAAATTTCTTTTCCAAACACGTACCTTTCCATCGATGAATGCCACCTTGAATCCTTTGTCCTCCATTGCCAAGATGGATACTAGGTTCTTCTCTAGATCAAGTACATATAGTACTTCTTGTAGATGAATGGTGTTACCTTGATTCAATTGAAGATTAACATTCCCAACTCCCTTTACGGGATAGGTGGCATTGTCTCCAAGAATGATTTCCAAATTTGTATCCTTTTCTATCAAATTTGAAAGAGCTTCCTTATACCCAGTGAAGTGCCTTGAGGCACCACTATCAATCAACCAATTTCCCAAGGTATCCGAAGGGGAGGCAATAGAGAAGGAAAATATAGGATAAAATTATTTTTTCTTGTTATCTACAACATTAGATTCATCATACCTAGAGTTTCTTGATCTTTTGGGAGGTATTTCCATGTTGAGTAGCGGAAGCATTCCTTTTTCCTTGGTATTTCCATGTTGAGTAGCGGGAGCATTCCTTTTTCCTTTGTTGTTGAACTTGCCATTCCTTTGATTGTTGTTGCCCCGAAAATTGTTGTGGTAGTTGTTGTCATCATCCCAAGGTGTGTCCCTTCTATTAGGACACTCCCTAGCATAGTGGTCAAACCTGTTACAAATGAAACATCTTCCCTTTCTTCCATCTTTGAATCGTGATCTTCCTTGACATTGCTTCTTTGAACCTGCATTGTTCTTCTTTTTAGCATGAGCGGAGAATGCAGTAGGATCATTCCTATTTGAAGGCATGTCTCTCTCCATCATCCTTGTCTCTTATTGAGTACATTTAGTCAACAATTCATCAAAACCTGGAATCTTGTCATTGTTGAGGATAGTAGTGTTGAACACATGCCATTCACGAGGGAGACCTCTAAGGGCAATGAGAGAGAGCTCCCTGTCAGCGATAACTTCTCCAATTGAAACAATATCATTTTTTATCTCGGTAATCCTCATGAAGTAGGATTGGATATCTTTACCTCTTCCCTTCTTTATGTCCTTCAACTTGTTTTTGAGAAAGAGGACTTGGTTTGCATTGCTAACTTTGAACATGCCAACCAACCAGTCATACATCTCCTTAGATGTGTTGAAATCAGAGATGTATGTAACCAATGCTTATTAATAGAATCCCTGATGATCTTCTTAGCTTTGACTTCACCTTTCTTGTACTTTGTCTTAGTGGCAGCCGGTGCATTTGAAGGAGGTTCGGTAATCTTTCCCTGCACATAGTCCATAACATCCTACTCTTCCAAAGTCAAATCAAGAGACATCTTCCATGCATGATAATCAGATTTACCATTGAGCTTGTCATGAGGCTTGAAGTAAGATGCAGATGCCATTGAATCTTGTTCTTGTCCAACAAATCGTAGTGATTGCTCTTCTCAGTGATTACTCTTTTCACTCTTGCTTGGGCTTTGTCTTAACCACAGCTCCGATTCCATGTTAATTTTAGATAACAATGATATGTTCTATGCTTAAGAGCAATTTACTTCAATTTTCTTATTAGCCCAATATCAATTTCCGAATTAGCAATCGCATAAACATTGATAGTAAATGCAAATAGAACATAAACAATAACCAAAAGACAAGCCAAGGCAAGAGGACACAATATTTGGAGGATGCCAGGGAAAAATCCCAATGTGGGGAAAACCCTTTGATCAAAACTTCTTATTATTCTTCAAAATTTCAACAGAGAGAGAGTACAATATACAAAATTCACTTACCCAAATACAGTCAAATTTGTCTAGTCAAACTGCAATCAACAGGATGCCCTAACCAGAAAGCCAACGTTGGTCAAATCAGCAGAATTACTCCTCCAAATCCAATCAATTTGGCCTCCAACAACAATCCAAATCAGCCCAAAATAGTCCTGAAGAAATCGGTCAAACTTGGTCATTTTGGGCTTTGCTAGCTTGCCAAGAGCAAGCCCAAGTGCACACATTCCAACACCTTGTTGTACACTTCTTCCATTTAATAAAATGAGTAGATAGCGCAGTTTGGGTGCCAATTTCATGGCCTGATGGTTCGATTTAATTTCATGATGTGTTTGTCTATTTTGCTTTGCATATTTACTGTTAATTTTCCTTAGGGATATTATAGATGGTGTCTATCAGTCATTGGTCTTGCCAACATTATGCTCTGATCTTGTGGAGAGATAGAGTTGTTAGTCAAGGCCTTGCTATGTGACAATGTTGGTCGGTATGATGAGATGCTTTGGTATAAGTTGATAAGATAGCTTATGAGATGGCTTACCAATCCGACTCTTCTTATGACAATTCTTCAATTTGAGAATCTCCAAGTACCTTGTATCGATTATGAATACCTACCTAGTTGAGAGGGAGTGTTGAAATATGTAACTAAGTTCGGTCTTCATAATGACATATGTAATCCTCCCTAGTTAAGAGGGAGTGTTGAAATATGCAATTAAGTTCGATCTTCATAATGACATATGTAATCATGATTTTATGTATTTTATGTAAAAAGAAAATTAAATTTAGCATTGTCATTCTTGAGGCATGGGTTTCATGCTCAAGGAAATTTATTTTTATAGGTCAAGTACCCATTGAGTGCTTCTAGGGCTTGTCATTGAGTCTACAAGTCAATTGAGTCAATGTCATGTATGGAAGACCCTCTTGGGCATGTTACATATTGTAAAGGAAAATTTAGTTGAGTCAAAAATAGAGTCAAAGAGCCTCCAAGACCTTGTCAATGTACACACAACAAGTCGGCCTTATCAAGTGACAAGTTGGCCTACAAGATGTGACAAGAAGCCTATATATAAAGGACTTGACCTCAGTTGCAAAGATCATCCAAGAAACTCACAATAAGTTCGATCAAGAGTAAGAAGAAGACCTAAAGAGGAGCGAAGAGAAGGAGACCTAAAGAAAGGAATAAATCAAAGTATTTATGATCTATTTTGGGATAAATCTCCTCACATGTCCGAGATCTAGGGCATCACTTTTGTTGCAGCAAGGATGAGTTGCAGAGGAGCCGAATTTTGTGTGACAAGAAGACTCTCTTCACAAGCCAAGTTCCCAAGGAAGAAGGTCCTATCCAAGAGAAGAAGAGAAGGCTCTCAAATCTACTCCAAACTGTCCACATGTGTGAAACCACCGAGATTTCAGGGAAGCCGAGAATTGAAGACCCGTGAGCGAATCTGAAATCTGAAGTGTTGCAACAAGTTTGACTAGCGTTGACTTTGTGGAAGAAGAGTTGATCAAAGGAGTGACTTGACTTGATCTTGGAGGGGCTTTTAGTCAAGGGTCATCGGAATTGGAATTCATCATTTGAAGTTCTATAAGAAGAGAAGAGTTCTTGTGGGTTTTCCTCTCAAAAGGAGAGGTTTTGGCCCTGGTTGATTGCCTACATCTTGTGTCCTTTTGTCTCATTGTTCTTTGTTGTTTGGTAGTTGTTTGATGATAAGAACACTAATAATAATCAAGTGAAAGAAGAATTTAATCAAGTTAAGTAAAAGTACATTACAAGCAGTTATCAAAGTAAGAGAAATCACCTAATATAATTGCCCCAAGATTTCTCAATACTTTCAACCCCTAAGGGGAGGGACATTTCGTAGGTAGGCCAATCAATTCATAGATGCATATGATAAATGTGGTTAAGGAATGGGAAAGACTTCAAGAAAGATGGACATATCATGGCACCAGCTAAAGGAGGTCCAACATCTTGAGTATAAGGATGATAAGAGGAAGCAATCATGGAGGCATGAATTAACCCTTTCCTCGGCCCACTTTTTCCACCCCTCTAGTGTGCCTTTAATGAGTTTCTTTTATTTCTTGCATAGCATGGGTAACCAACTTGCTTTATGTTCTTCCAATACCCCTTATAGATGTAGCAATTTATCACTCATCGAGGTTGGGACATTCATAAGTTCCTTTATTTAGATAGAACATGAAATGCTTAGGAACTGGGTAATCTCTAATTAGGGGGGTAGAGCTCATGCTAGGCTTTTGCCCACATGCTTATTATATGTCCCAGTGATCTTTTGCATTTTTCATTTTCTTTCATTTGTGGCTTTAAATGCTTTTTTCTTTCTTTCAGCTGCATCAAACTCTTAGGTAAAGGTTTCCAGGCCCTGACTCTAAGATGTGGATATAGGGTGCCAATCCCAATGACCAATGACAATTAACCCAAAGAATTGAATTGAATGTAAAGAAGAGATGGAAAGTGGTAAGTATGGATTACTTGGGCATGCTATATCAATCAATGTCCCTCCTAAACAGTGGAATAACAAGGGCCTCACAGTGGGCCTTACTAGATTAGGGGCAAAGGATAATCTCTCAGGTGAAGCCTAGGAACAAAGGTACAATCAAGAGCTATCAATCATCCATCTTAACATGTTATCCATATTAATATGCCTCAAACATTAAATAAAAGAACATGATTACAGAAATGGTTAGACCGTTAGCGTACCTTCTGATAGATGAACCACCTTCCTTCAAGAAGCATGCTAGATGGGAGAGCACACTATCCTGAGCATAGGTGGAGAGCTTTAGAGTAAAGCTATTTCTGGATTGTCATAGGGTTATTGGTTGGTTGGCTGACCAATGGGAAGAAGCATTTCCTCCTAGGGATTACCAACTTTTAGTGGTTAACAGTCAACCTAGAAGAGATGGAGCCTTTCTTTATAAGTAAGGAAGACTTCCCACCCGTCTTAATATGAAACGGAAACCACTTCATTCTTGTGCATATCGTTCATATCTAGGTGAGTCATTTGGCATTGGTGTTCTTGCAAAGGTGATTTGGAACAGGATTCTTCACAAGATTGACAACAAGATTCAACCATGGGTATGTTGAAAACATTGAGAGGGGGGTGAATCAATATTTCTTTCAATTGTTATATTATGCCAGTTAAGATTTTTATCACAAGTTAAACCTAATCACAAAAAATAGGACAAAAATTAAATTTTAATGATGAAGACAGTGAAGACTCCAACCCTATTTTACAAAAATTCAAGCTCCAACCTATACAACAAAATTCCCAACTTCTTCAAGGCTCCAACCTTGAATGAGGACTCCAATTCTCAACCACAAATCTAGGCACCAACCTGGTCTCAATGAGGACACCAATCCTCTTAGGCTCTAACCAAGGTCCAAATACTTCAATTCAATTTCTCCAAGATGTCTCCAAAACTTTCAAAAGTCTATTCCAAATACACTTCAAATGCTGCTAAAAAAGGTCTTCAAGATCTTCTTCAAGTCTGCTTCAAGGATGCTACAAATCTACGTCAACAAAGGCTTATAGGACTGCTATAAATGGTCTCCAAGATACTCCAAAGAATTCTTCAAAGTGGTTCAAATTTGCTCCAAAATTCTACTCTAGCAAGGCTTCAAGAATGCTTTAAAAGTTGCTTCATAAAGGTCTTCAAGAAGTCTCAAGGGATATCTTCAAAAACTCTCCAAGTCTGCTCCAAGAGGCCGCTTTCAATGTCACAGGGTTCACCATACCTAAGCATTGAGGTCCGAAATTCAGCGAATTTCGAAAAAAAATCATAAAGTTCATTTAGGTTCGAGAAGGTTTGACTTTATCTTAGTTCCCATTGCGTTGAGGTTGGGTAATAATGAATGGAAAATAAATGGGTGTAAGGGTCAGGGAAAATTATCTTTGTCTCTTGTGGGGGTGATGACTTTGTTTATATCTGCATTTGGAAATCTCAGATACACGGGTGTAATGATCAGGTTAAATGATTTCCATCTCTGGCAGTAATGACAACGGCGTTGATTGTGCACATTTCATTGTGGAAATGTCCCGAACCTGCGCAGTGGTGCTTGGAATGATTAATAAGTAATGCCAATAACGCTTCAAAAGTGTTTTCAGATTCTCTTATCAATACTCACAAAAATACCTTTTCTTCAAAGTCCCAACTTGCATATTAAAATATTATTAAGGGCTTAATTAGACTAAATTAAGACAAATTGAACTTGAGGAGCCTCATATAAATTAAGGAGGCCTCACTTTGAATAGGATCATCATCATTTGATTTCAACTTCTCTTCTGGAGTATTCAGACCTGCAATTTTGGACAAGTTTTGGAGTTTAGCACTTTGACATTAGGATTATTTCGCATTATCTTCTTGGACCTTCTATTGGCCTGTTGTGGATGAATGGATATATTCTCAATGTCTTGTAAGTACTTTGATACTATATTTTTCTTTTGATGAATGTCTTGTGTATGGAATGTCATTTCTTAATCTTGAATGTGCCCTAATTTGATGCAAATTTGTAAATAACACTAAGATTATGGAAGTATTGCATGCATTATTCATGGATGATGTTGAAAGAATGTTCCTAGAGGGTTATTATGCATATTGCATCTTTGAAACTCCATCAAACCATTGTTAGTAAAGTATAAAAATCTATAGTAGCCTTCAAGCTTTCTCTTTAGGGTTAGCGAAGCTGTTATAGGTCTCCTTGGACGAGCGAAATTCCTAAAACAAAGCGAATTATGACTCCAATTCTCCCAAAAGGACTAGGCACTAGTCTTAACCCTAGGTGATCAACCTTAAACCATTTTCTTTTCATCCTTTACAAAATTCTACTCTGACCCTAGAAGGTCAACTAGGGCCTTTTGTGAATTGCTTTGGGAGGGGTATTTTTTAGAGCAAGTTGGTAGGCTACTGCGTTGTTGTGTCCTCTATTAGCCCTCCAAATTTAAGACAATTCTCGTGGCTATTTTGAAAGAAATATCGAGCCCTAGCTCCAACATTGAATTTATCCTTGAACTTCTTTGGTTAGTGGTAGCATCGAAGGTCACTTGCACTTGAAAACTCAAAGGAAGTTAATCATTTCAACCTTCCCCTTTCTCAAAGGAAGATCATTCTATTGCAATCATTGTAAGCTCTAGGCCTTTCATGGATTTCCCCTAGGTCTCTCTAGTTGTGTTAAAACCTTATTCTGTAATCATCTTACAAAGCCCTTAGAGAGGTTTTTCCCTCTTTAGGAAGCCTTAGGTCTAGAAGTATTCCTTGTAATTGAATAACCTTTCCTCCTCGGTCTAGGCCTTCTTATAGGTCTTTCTTGGAGAGCCACTAAGCTTCATCAAAGCAATTTGGCCTTGCATTGAGCCTCTCCTTTGAATGGGCCTTGGAAATCACATAGCCCTTAATTGTTGATCCTATCACCATTAGTGATTTCCTTCATAACAGGACTCCTCCCATCGGAGAAAGTCCGTAAAGGGTAGGGGACACTCACTGAGGTGACAGTGGGTTTATGTCACATTGCTGCCAATTGGTCTAGTAGATGTCCCTTAGGGTGCCCCTGCTAGAATGAGTGGTAACAATGCCTACAAAGAATTAAAAAGAAGTTTTGTGGTTTTATCCTGAAAGGGTTTCCACATAAATCTTGTGCCATGTTCTGCATTTGATAGATCTTGTAATGTCCTCTACTAATTAATTGCCCAAGGGAGGACAAAGTGGCCTATCCAGTTTCCAACCCCATAAGCTATAGTAAATGATAAAGGGGAGACCCATTATCCAATGCTTTTGAGGCAACATTGGGTAAACTGGGGTAATTGAGGGAAAACTTGCGAAAGAAGCCAGAATTGGCACTAATTGGAGGAAAACTTGTGACCCCTCAGCTTCAAATAAGGAGAAGAGACCCCAAAGGGAATCTATAAATAAGAAAGAGGAGAATCATTATTCTCCTCACGATTGTTGGATATCTCTAATTTTGTGAGCAGAGGCTCTAAGACTCCTTTTTCCTTTGATTGATTTGGTGGTGAAAGATTCTACCCTAGATGTTGGGGCATCCTAAACTTAAGATTTTTCGGATGGGCACTTTTAACAAAATCTCTTTGGCGCGCCCTTTTAGCGAGTGTCTATGGGGAGACATCATTCACACAAAATATCTGGGTGGCATAAAGATGGAAGTGTGGATGAGAGACGGCCTCATCGGTAAAAAGACAGGATCTTCCATTTGGACCAGCTTTAATAAAATTAAACAATGGCTCCTCAATCGCACATGCTGGTCTTTTGGCACAAGAAACAATATCATCATTGGAACAGATCGTATCTTGGGAGTGGAGGAGACTTTGCACAGTACAGGTGACTTCATTTCCAGCTTAAATGCCAGAGGGATTATTTCCCTAGCTCAGGCTATTAGAATATGGAATGGCAGCTTTCCTGTCTGGAAGAAAGCTGAAGAAATTGGTTTGACCGATGTTTCTGCAGTGGCCTGGGAGAGATATACTATCGCCTTGCAAGGATCGGGCATTTACAAAAACAATGGAGGAGATCATATCGTGTGAGAAGGCCTTCTACACCAGGGTTCCATATCTGTGGTAGATACATACCAATACATTATACGTATCTCACAAAACCTACAGCACAAATGTTGGTTCAGAAAGTTTTGGAAGACACAGGTCCCTTGCAAGATCATCTTATATTCCTGGCTGCCTTGGAAAGACAAAACACTGACTTGGGAGTACCTTAAGAAAAGAGGATTAAATGGACCTGGTCGATGTGTACTTTGCATGAATGCAGTAGAAACAAACCTACATCTGCTGTTGGATCTTCTGATTGCCGCTCAGGTATGGTCCAGAATCTCTAGCCTTTTTGCTTTCCCTCTATTGATACACGACTCTATAGATTCTTGTCTGATATAGTGGAGTAGGAGGACTAGAGAACAACAATCCATTCCTCTCTGTCTTTTGGGAAATCCGGAAGGCAAGAAATGCCATTAATTTTTAGGACATGCCACTTAATATCAATAAAATCGTTAATAATATAGCGTATTGGATGGCATCACTGGAGAAAAAGCAGACATTGGTGAAGGATTTAAGTTTCAGAAACTCCCCTCCATGCATTACTTTCCCTGCAGGATATTTTGATGGAGCTGCACAAACTGGTACTTGCGGATGCGGTGCGTGGCTGCACATGGACAATGAACAGCAGTTCAAGTTATACTGGTCAGGGGGAAAGAGCACCAACATGAGAGCTGAAATCATTGCTCTGTGAGGCTTATTATGGTTTGCAAGGTTTCTTGATATCCAAAGCATTCATATCTTTCGAGACTCACAGGCTCTTATCAATGACATGAATGGTACCTCCACAATTTCTCATCCGCATCTGCAGGGCTAGATCTGTCACATTGAATATCTTAAGCTATCCTTCCAACATACTAGCTTTCAGCACATCCACAGGGAACACAACTCCACAATGGACCCTATGTCGAAGATCGGAATAAGTGCTGCGGTAGGTTTGATACATTTCTCTTTGCAGGTACACAACATTATTATAGCTGAGGACGACATTGCTCTCCCTGGGTACTGATCTATGACACTGTTTTTACTTTCTGTTTTGTTTATACTGGATGGTCTTACTGCAATCTGTGCACAACTTGAGAACTGATATATATTCCTTTATTTGCTTTTGGTAAAACTTTGGACATCTATATGCTCACAGTTGCTGTCATCATATACATATGCTCAGTTCTACTGTTTTAGTTGGTTATTATTCTATGTCTTTGACACAGGGTATTGAGGCAATATCCACAATTTGGTCTGTGGTAACAGACATATCCAGCTTTATCACAATGTATCTGGACATATGGTGACTTGCTGTACTGGCTTTCTATAATACAAACCAGCGTTTTTTTTCCTTCTGAAAAAAAGAAAGATTCCACCCTAGCCAATCCTTCTCTCTATTTTGTCTAGCATAATTCTTTTGAGGCATCTTTCATCTGATTTTTGGCAAGCAAGAGGAATTTTTTGTGAATGATCTGGCTTGAGGAGACATGTGGCATATTTCAACAATTCTAAATTTTCTGAGGCTAGAATCAAGGACAGTGAGGCTACTATGGAACAACCAACCCCCATCTGATTCAGCGGAAGCCCTCTATGGCAGCATCTGAGGCAGCTTACCCTTCTAAGACAGTTTTTGGAGCAGCGGATTAATGCCAGACCCCCTCCTGTGACAGCGAAACCCTATAAGGGCTTGTCTGTGATAGCGCAAGGCATTGAAACAGCAGAATAGTCCTGTAATAGCACGGTTCTTGAGGCCCAATTAGAGTTGTGGACCAACCTCACTCTTTCCATGCATTAATCTAGAACAGCACAAGGGTTGGAAGGCAGAATTGGACAAGTTACCCCTCTGTGACAGCGAGAATTTCAGGAGTCCAACTACAGCATCAGACTGATTTTAGGGCATTGAAGGGAGTTGCAACCTTCCCCTTAAGGCCTTGTTTGGATAGCAGAACAATCCTAAGGAAGAGAAGAAGATTCGGGGTATAGCATCAGCCCTTGAACAACGAGGTTCAGTGGAGAAACAGAGAACCAGATTAGCACCAGCCAGAGCATCCAGACAAGGATTTGGAGCAGTCGAACATGTAGCTGAAGGCAACAGCAAGATAAAAAGGATTGTTAGGGCGTCACTAGCATAATTTGTAAGGTCACTATCAAGCTGTCTCCTGAGACAGCAAAGATATAAACAGTTATGTTAGTTGATTAATGAGTCAGATTTGTTGTTATGAGTACTTAACTGTTGTTGTAATCATATATAAATTGATAGTATTTATAGTAGAGGGATTGCCATTGTTGTGGATGCTATACAACCAGGAGCACTAGGAGCAGTTGTAAAATTGAAATCTGATGTGAGCTATTAGCACATTGTGAAATCTACTGCTTGATTACATTATTGAGTATTCTCTATCATCTCTGTAAGGAATTGAAAGAAATAGTATGAAATCTGGTGTAATTTATCTTGTGTTCTTATAACGCTAAGGACAAAAATTCCCTAGGGATACTACAGTGGTATCAAAGTTGTGCTTCATGCCAACCTATGAGCATATGTGCTATGTATGCTTCCAAAAAAAAGAGAAAACGTTACAATCAGGAGCAGAAGGGTTACCCACAACTCAACCAAGGAGGACAGCAAAAACAAGAGAACCCCTTGGGCAGCCTCTTGAACGAGCTATATAGGGGGCAGCAGCAGATAATCCAAGGGCAGCAGCAAATATCCTAATTGTTAGCACAAGGCAGTAGCCTATAGCCTAAGGACAGCAGCAAATGCCTCAGTTTTTCAGCCAAGTCATGGGAAATCTAAACATCACAGGTAACAATGTTGCTAATGGACCTAATGGTGATAACAAGAATTTTACAGAAGGGAGCAACAGCCATAATCCTGGTTCTTTCAATATCTTTGCACAAACAAACACTGGGGCAACTAGTAGAAGGAATGATAGGCCTCTATAACCCCAGTTCCTAGATGGTCAGATAGCAGTGACCCAAGGAGCAGCAGGGCAAAATGAAAACTTTACATAGTACTTTCAGGAGTATGCAACACTAGGGAAGGATGTGCGGGCAACCATGACTTTTCATGAGTTTAGTAGCATCAAGTACAAAAATAGGCCCAAGACGCAACAGAACCATGATTTAATGCACAAGGTAGGGAAGTTGTCCATTCCCTCCTTTGATGGATCTTGGGTACAAAAGTTGGACACCTACTTCCAACTTAATCCAATGTTGGAAGCAGATGCTATCAAATTTGCCACATTGCATTTGGAAGGAGAAGCGCATGAATGGTGATACCATGGACTGGTCACCTTGGGGCACTCTAGCATAACCTCTTACATGGACATCACTCAAAGACTGATAGATCATTTCGACCAGAAGGATCTTGATATACACTTCAATGAGCTAGCATAGCTCAAGCAAACCAAGACACTAAATTCCTACATTTTAGAATTCCAACAATTAGAGGTCAGGATGACAGACATATCGAAGCAGAGGTTGGTCATGCTCTTCATAAAAGGTTTGGCCGAACCACAACATGGTTGGGTCAAGACTTTCAAACCTACTACATTGCATGATGCCATCGCCAAGACACGAGATATGGGAGATGTAGCACCAAAGGTGCAATTTCCACCCAAACCACTTACCCCTTCGAAGGACAAAGATAAGAAGCCATTTGAAAAAGTTGGGACCAGGAAAGACAGATTGGATGAGGAGACTCAGAGCGAATTAAGTGTGAAAAAATCAACTTCTATTGAAACAACTATAAATTATTCTCCTAATTGTTAATTAATTTAACAATTTATTTGCCCACACAAACAACGAATAATTCTCTGTTGCAATTTTCACCAAATTAAATTTTGCGGAAGATAAACTGAACACTGAGAATTATTCTAGCACACACACATCAAAATTAACACAGTTATTTTTTGACTAAAGTCCCCAGAAAATGCAAACTTGGCAAAAATCGGTGCAGCGGCTAAGGGTTTTGTATTATTATGCAACAATGAGAAATTTTGAGTACAACTGGATGTCGAATCTGGCTATCCTGCAGAGAAAAATACTGGCAAAAATATCTAGAGGGAAATTACCTTCACTCTGAGCTATCCCAACACTTGACTGCCACTAAAAAGCAAGTCGTCCAAATGGATCTGCACAAGTTCTGCTTCAACCTAAAGCTTCCTGCCACACATGTTGCCTGAATCGACTATTAATCAATCCGTCCTGCCTACTGCTGACCAGGTAAACGCTTCTTCGACACTCTAGAACCTCTGCCCAGTCTCTAGAACTAAAAAAGTCTTCCTTCCTCAGCAAATTGAACTGCCCAATGAAGCCTCTACGCAGCTTCCTAGGATTTAGACCTTTCTCTGCAATGCACTTCACCGAATTTGGAAAACTTCCTTTGGCCTCACTGTCTTTGTCTCTATCTCTGCTTCCCTACTAAAGCTCAAACTCTTCCAGCACTATTATTTCTCTGGAAAAATCGAACTCTCCATGGTTCTCACAAGTGCGTATTCTCCATCTACCCATTGACTTTTCTTATAATCTTCTGTTGGACCTCCAACGGCCTAGATTAATTCCCTATGGATCCGTGTGAGTTTCTAGATGATTCACACCTTATCTCAATTAATTCTGATTAATTAACCAGATTTCTTAAGTTTAGATTTACGAAATATTAAAAAATAGGCTAATAATCTAATTGAGATGCTTCAATGTGAAATTTCCATAATGATTTATGGGTTATGGCAAAATCATGTGTTTTAGCCTCTCCACAAAGTTTCGAGACTAGAACACCTTTGATGCTACAGAAACTAACACTCCCTCTTAGCGAGAAAGGTGTTCTATCTAGTGTTGCACACTATGCCACAACACTCTATCTTTGTACCACCCTTTGTCACGTTGTTGATGTCTGGCTACTACCCACCAACTATTGCACAACTCTGATCTTGCATCTGTGCTACTGTTGACACTGCATTTGCACTGCAACTCCTTCTCAACTATTGCTACTGCAACTACAGCCACTGCAACTGAGAATCATCCTAAATACTGAATCACCTATGTTTAGTATGATGCATTTGTCTCCCAAATCACGACTGTTACCAGCTACTACACTGTCCACTAAAGAATCTAAACTGTTGCTGACTCTGCACTGTTGCCAACACTATATTGCGCTCCTCAACACCTGACTGCTACTAGTCTGCAACTGTCACTCCAAAATATGACTGCATCACTGAAATTGATCCATCCTGCTACTGAATACTATGGGCCCCGTAGCCAGGTAATGATCCATGAGGAGGATACCTCAATGGACCCTGCCCATTTCCGCACTGCATTGGGACTACGGCTCTAGATCGCCCCACCTCTCTCCTGGAAGTATAGTTGCAAGCATTGCGAAGTCTTCCTCCAACATGGAGGACATCTTATCGATCTCTGCAAAGTTCAAACATTGTTGCCTGGTCCTGCTTCTCCTGCTTGTCCTTCTTCCTGAGAGGACACTGTGTACTGTATTGGCCGAACTCACCACATCTAAAGCACTTGACCTTTGACAGGTCCTTCTTCTTCTTTCACCCTTGCCCTTAATTGGGACCCTTTGATGCTAGGGCCACATTCTCCTCTTCCTTCTCACTCTTCACGTCCTTGTTGTTACTACCGCTGATGGTGCTCTTTACTAGAGCTCACCTCAACTGCTCCTGTCGTAGATCGACCCACATCCTATCCCATCTAGGAAAAGTGTCTCTGCCCAATATGCTTTGGACAAACACTTGCCAGTCCTCTGAGACATTGTTCAGTGCCAATCGTACAAGTTATATGGGTTGGGGCACCTACCCAATGGCTGTTAGCTAATCCCGAACCTCCTAAATCCAAGTGAGGAAGGGATCTATACCCTCACCCTTCTGCATCCTAATGCTCCTTAGCTTCTCATGTCGAAACATCTTCCTCTGCTCGAAAGAACTCTGATATAGCGTGGAGAGAGAATCCCACATCTCTTGGGCAATGTTCTTGCCAAATATATATGAGACTCTATGATCTCAGACTCCATCCAAGATCATCCGCTTCGCCTTCACCATTTATTTTATGTATTCCTTTAGCTTACCAACATCCTGGGGAACTGCTACCACATTATCTATATAGGCTTTCAGGCCATATTCATCTAGGAGGAAGGACATCCTATCCTTCTAGATGATATAGTTGGAGGCTCCCTCCAACCTATCCTGATCTCTAAGCCCAACTATGGTCATCTCGAATCTGGTTTGAAAACTCCCTCTTCCTTTGCTCGGTTGTTGCTCTGCTACTCGCACTTCCTTCTAGAATGTGCAATCCTGCTAGCTGCTACTGCCACCTGCAACTAGGACAATTGGATTTCTTGGCTAGAAACTCTCTGAGAGAAATCTCCCTCTATGTTTGCAATTTCGCTTCCTCTTCGGCTAGAATCTACTCAACGATTCCACTGTGTTGCTTTCCGGAATTACTTCCTGGCTTTACCTCTGCCTGTTGGAGTCCTGCTCTGAGCAAATCAAATTCTTCCTGCTTACCACAACTAGAAATCGAATTTTTGCTCCGCCACTCGGACTGCATAACTAGGGTCTGCGCAGTCCCTAGAAAAATTGTGTTGTTGCTCCCTCTGAACAGAGAATTTCTCCCTCTTCATCTCTGAGCAACTGATCCTAACCTCACTCTGATACCATGTGAAAATGTCAACTTATATTGCAGCAACTGGAAATTATTCTCCTAATTGGTAATTAATTTAACAATTTAGTTGTCCACACAAACAACGAATAATTCTAGAATGCAATTTTCACCAAACTAAATTCTGCGGAAAATAAACTAGACACTGAGAAATATTCTAACACACACACATCAAAATTAACATAGTTATTTTTGGACTAAAGTCCCTGGAAAAACCCAACTCGGGAAAATCGGTGCAGCTGCTAAGGGTTTTATATTATTATGCAGCAGTGAGAAATTTTGAGTACAACTGGATGCCAAATCTAGCTATCCACTGATTCATGAATGTTTGAATAAGTAAAAATTGACTTCCATTGATTCACCCCCAGTGTAAGGATGTGCTCAATAGCAAAGAGAAAGCAGGCAGTCGGGGAAGTGGCCTTCCACGACTGCATGCAGTTCAAAACAGTAGTCCGTATGTTTTTGTATAGCCGTACCCATCGTACAGACCATAGTTTAAAAAACTGGCCCAATCCAAACCTGACCCAGTTAAACTGGCCTATTGGATAGGACCAGGGATCAACCCAGTGAACCAGTTTGTATTGGGGAATAACTCAAACTCAGATCAACTCAGATTCAATGAACCTATTTTAAAAAAATAAAAATAAAAAATTACATTAAATAATTAATTTTTAATGAAAAAAATATTTGGGTGA
>APFE030963395.1:0-11189 GCA_000404065.3 Pinus taeda | reverse complement strand
TTTCGATCCATCTAGTTAGATATGGTTAAATGACCAATTTTTGGCGATAACAATAAGTATCAATATTCAATTCATTTTTGAATTTCTACTTTATGAATCTAAATCCATGTTCTGATTTATGATGGTTTGGATTATGATCTAACCCATTTTTGTCGTGATATGAATCAGAATAAATTTCAAAGTTGACCTCATGGATAAGTTACCAATGCAGTATGATTTAAATTTATTACAATTCCTTTATGACGAGTCTAATGAAAATTTATGTGCTTTGATCTAGGAAAGCATGAAAAATTTCTTGGTTTGGGTGGTTGTAGTTAGTTTCAAGAGCAATAGCAAGAGTAACAAAGGAATTAAATCATGAAGTAGAATGTTGATAAAATATTTAGGGATAGGGCCATTGTGGGAAACTAGTGCCAATGATATCAATTGATTGCCATAAAGCATGTTATGGTTGGTATGATAGTTTGAGGCAGGGGTATGCCTTGGTTTCAAGACCCTTTCGATGCGAGGGAACCTTTCCAAGGAATAGATCACCCAAGGGACTGGGAAGCAGAAAAGGGGATGCATAAATTTGGAAGGTGAGTGACTGCATGGAAGGGGGTGATTGGATTGATTGAGGACTAGGAAGGTAAAAAGGGAAGGTTGGGGGAATAAGTTAGATTCTGTCTATTAACATTGCTAGTTGGAATTAAGAGCACATTGGGAGTGCTCCCAGACATAGGGAGCCGGTAACTGTTTGCTAAAGGAAAAAGGAGCGCAAGGATAGTAGCGCTGGACATTGGAGGCATAACACTCAAAGGAAAAGGGAACAAATCCAAGTTGGATTGAAAATGTCAAACACCAAAAGACTGCCAAAAATAGGAATATTGAAAGATGGTTGAACTATAAAATTGATGTTTATCATCTCTTTTGTTTGTTGGTTGAAGTAAATGCATAGAACATTGTAAATACTATAAGGAGTTGAATATGTGAAGCTCCATGAAATAATATGTTTGTTCTCAAGTGTGTATTTTGTGTTGTATATGGACAAAGAACACCGGTTTGTGACAAACATGGTCATTTTTCCATTTGTGAAATATACTGTAAATATTTTATGTAAATAATTGGCAAAAAAAATGGTTGAGTTAGGGACACAAATTCTAGGGACTAGGGATGATTGCTTGCTTGGGATGCTCAATTTTATTGGCTACAAGAAAAGAAATCTGAATTGTGATGAAAACCATTGAAGGCTGGTTGGTGAGTTTTAATGGTCTAGTGTTTCTCTAAATTTATGGGGCTGAAACAAATGTATGCAGACCATGCTTACCTTGGAGAAATTGACAAGCAAACATGATAATAAGTTAAAGAGGAAAATGGGAAAGCTGCTAGCTTGAACAAATCTGGGGGGACTGTTGGATAGGTGGCACAATTAGAAAGGCTAGAAAGACTGTGGAAGACAAGGTCATTGTCAAAATAAAAGATGGTTTGAACAATTGAAGAGGCAATAGAGAGAAGGAAGAGAGCGTGTAGTCAAACAAGAAGGAAAAAAAGGAAGGAATAAAAATGTAGAAGAAAAGACGAAGACAAATTTGGAAAAAGAGAATGCAGAGCATGACAGAGAGTAGATAAAAATTAAAAGGCAAGGATAATTCTTAGAAGCAACGAAATGTGTTTTGGTTGGAAAGTAAGGAGGAAATAGATCCTGGGTGAGGAATTATTTTCCTCTCGATTCCCCATTGGCCAAGGGGAGGAGATGGGTTTTCTCTAATTTCCCTGAGAGCTAGGGTGGAGGAATTTCTCCTGGAAAATTCCTAGAGAAATTCTGGAAGCTTCCTTGTTTTATTTTGGTTTGATTGTGGTTATAAAGTCCCAAGATGGGTGGAATCACAATGTTGTAATTTGAAGTGTGGAGATAGAAAGTCTCTAGGCTTCCTATACATGTTGTTGACTGCAAATCAGTTGGTGGGTGGAGGTGGGAGGACCTCTAGAATCCATAGTTCAATTGGAGTTTGAATTTAGTCCCTGAGAAAAATCCCCTCCAATCTCTATAATCTAGCTTAGGGGTGACAAATACAAGTGAGAACTAGTTGCAACTCGTTTATGATTGGGTGGAGAGTTGTTTTCCCTAGCTTAATTTCCAAAAATCATTTTAAGATAATTATTTCCATCTATATTCCTTGCAATTAAGTTCATATTGAACTATTAAGTTAATGCACATTGTGCATTCATTGCATGAATGGTCATGGTTCACCCATGATTAAAAATAATGAAGCTCTATTAACTTTCCCTTATGACTATGGTTTTACATTGATGCTCTTCATGCATGAAATGAAAATATAAATGTTTATCTTAAAGTTAGTTGTATGAAAGATGGTTAAATTCCTGAGCTTGAAAGTATTGAAGCTCTTATGAATGGTTTTTGTCGTTGTGGTTTCACACTGATTTTCTTCATGCAATAAATTACACACACATATGTATATATGCATGTATGGTTAAAGTTAACAAAATTGGTTGTGGGTATGGTTAAAGTTTGTGTGTAGAAATGATGACTTAAACTAATTTGATTACATTTTGAGCTTGGATAACCAACTGAAATATTGAAGATTCAAGGGTCACAATGGGCCTGTAAAGGAAACCTGTTCCATCCACACAACACTGGTGAATTCAAGATGCAAAAGAAGCTTTGTATTAATAATAGTTTAATAGTAGTAAGATGCAGGCTTGGAACACAAATCATCATGGTAAAAAGTAGAGTGATAGGATTCGTGAGCAACGCGATGGGAACCGACTTGTATAGCCATGGCCATAGTTAGTGGTGTGGGTCAAATTCGGGTTCAGATACATAAAATGTAGTTCCAGAAACCACTTACCTGCAGTCACAACATAAAGGAAGGCGTATTCGTGAGGTGAAGTTTTAACCTTTGAGGTTTTCCACAAGACCAGAAAGCACACATGGTCGTTAGAAAAAAATGCTACCCATGATAGTGGAAATAAACTGAGAAATCTTCTTTCCATCCCATGAATTGTAAGTAACAAGTTAAACATGATAAAACACATTGAACCACAAGGAAGAATAGAAATTACTGAAATAAAATATCTTTTCCATGGATTGAAAACTCACAAGTTATGGGTTAAGTATAATGCTTACTAGAGTCTTTGTAAGGTAAGAAACTATTCTGAGCACGCTTGCTTATCCCTGGACCACCATGAGTAAGTATTATAAGCGATAGAATACAAAAAAAGAGAGGAACGATTAGTAATATGTGATAAATGGGTGGAAAATTTAACGACCAAAACCAGAAGAAATTCCATAGAGGAAAAAAAAAATTCATCCGTGGAAAGCATATTGGGGAAAAAGCTGTCTGCCAAGCTAGAACCAAAGGCCTTGTCTCCCAGTATGCCAAGAGAACACTGTGATACATGGAACTAAGTATTAGTTTAAAACATAAGAGTAAAGAAATGTAGATTGAGTTTTATAAGAGCCCAACAATGGAAAGCCCTGGAAAAAAATTAGATAAAAATATTACATGAAAGTGACCCCGATGCCAACCTCAGAATTCTACTCATTCATTTGGGTTTTAATATTGATGTTATAAATTGGATTATGTCTTGCATATCATTTGTCTCTTTTGTTGTATTAATGAACAAGGTAGCATCATATTTTTTTCTTACGGACAAAGGACTTCGACATGGGTGTCCTCTATCCCCATTGATTTTTTTGTTGATTGTAGGTGGTCTTAGCATATTGATCAGAGAGGCGAAATGTAGGGGTAGGTTGAAGGGTGCTTAAGAAGCAAGAGAGATAAACTTGACTCATTTACTTTTTGTAGATGATGTCCTCATTTTTATTCATTATTCTCGAAGGGATATGGATGCTAGTAAAACCATTCTTAGCTTATTTTACAAAGATATGGGTATGGAGATAAATTTACATAAATAATCAATATCTGCAATTAGGTGCTCAAAGGAGGAGGTTGCATATTCTCAAGAACAATTTCAATTTCAGTTCTTGAATTTTGATGATAGGTAAAATACTTGGGCTTTCATGTGAAGCCAAATGACTATAAAAACCTGATTGAATGTGGTTGTTGGCAAAAATTGAAAAGAGAATTAAAATATGGAGCCACAGATGGTTATCTCATGTAGGTAGATTGGTTCTCATAAAATAAGTTTTGGAGGTTATTCCAGTGTTCTGGATGTCCATGTCATGGATTCCCAAGGGAATTTTGAATATGATCCAAAAATGTTGTTGTGGTTCCTTATAGAGAAGAAAAAACGAAGGAAAAAATTTTGCTTGGTTTGGTGGGAAAGGATTGCACTTCCCAAATAATGGGGAGGATGGTGATTAAAATTTTTACATTGTTTCTCACAGGCGCTTGTTGCAAAGGTTGGCTGGATATTAATGACTACTGTTAGTTTATGGACTTAAGTGGTATCTAGAAAATATATTTCCCCACTATCCCTAGAGGGCTGGATCAAGCATCAAAACAAGAACAAAAATAACATATCCACTTATGGAAGGAAATGGTTGATTATTTAATATCATTAGATCTAATTTGGCTTGGAGAGTGGGATCAGGTGATCAGGTCTGAATTGGGCTAGACCCATCATCAGGATGTGGGGATTAGCATATCCTTCCACTTGAAGTGGTAAATTTCTTGGACATACTATCAAATTGTATATCCAAAAGACACTTCTATTTGGGCTCAGAGTTGGCATTCAACTCATGTATCAACTGTGGAATGATTACACTAGAGTTCTCAAACTTTCACATGTCAAGATAGTGGATAGGGAGGATGAACTTATATGGATCCACTCTCTGATTGGGAGATACTGATCAAAATAAGGATATATACGTGTGTGTGTGTGTGTGTGTGTGTGTGTAGGAAAAGAACCGTAAGAACATACTTGGAGGTGGAAGCTCATACGGAAATTAAAAAGCCCAACCATAGCTCGATTATTTGTATGGTGCCTGCTAGAGAATAAGGTTCCTACATGTGAAAATTTAGAAAGGAGATCTCTCCATGGGACATCATGGTGTGCTCTGTGCAAATCCGTAGAGGAACATGTAGATCATTCATTTTTTTCTTGTCAAATAATTGTCCAAATATGGAATATGATATGTCAATATTTAACTCTTCGAATTAGATGGCGAGGTGAGACTTTCAAGGAGGCATGGAGATCTTGGTAGAGTGAGGGTTCACCAAAAAAATTATGAAATCTTCCTATACTTATATGTCGGGGCATATGGTTAGGTAGAAATCATATAATTTTTCAAGACAAAGCCATCTCTCCTAAGTTTACTAGGGCACAAGTAATGGAAATTTATAATCTTATTCATGATGAATAACCCAAATCTAAAAATATATCAATTGTGACTGAATAGATTGATCATTCTATACCTTGGGTACACTTGATGGATCACCAGAAAATCGTGGATGTGGTGGAGGGACAATCTTATATTTAAATCACGATCATCATTTTAAGATAAAATTTGGGTTGGGGCTTAGTACAAATAAATATGCAGAATTATACACTATAAAATTGCTCCTTTTTGCCTTAGAAAAGGGATGCCAACAATTATAGGTTTTTGGAGACTCTAGGGTGGTTGTTGATTTGTTTTCTAAAAAATATAAATGGCACATGCACACACTCAAAAACATGTTGGATAATGTATTATTGATTAAATGACGATTTGATCTTACTATTTGTCATCAAATTTACAGACAGAGGAATACCATTTTCGATCAACTATCCAAATAAGGTGTGCAAAAGAATAATGGTATATGTAAGATTACAGAGAAGAATGGAAATGACCATTATCAATGTTATCATTGCCCTTTTGATGATATTCTGTAGGCAGATATGGACCATGCATGATTTCAAAACTCACATCTATCTTGGTATTTTTGTACTATCGAGTATATCACAAGATTTTTGGATGATTATATATAGTAGATACATGATATATTTATTAGGACAATTTTATGTAGGTCCTTTTTTATGGAGTATCTGACAATTATTTTCTACTTATGTTGATTTTGGAGACTATATATGGACACTATTTCAACTGATTATTTAATGATCAACAATCACTTATTTTGGATATGCTATATTATCATATACAACATGTAATTTTCACTTTTATTAATGAAAGTTATGATTTCTCCCTTGGGAAAAAAAACACTACACTAAAAAAAATGCTAAAATTTTCAATATGATATTTTACATTGAAATTTTGTTGATTAGTAATAGGAAGTGGAGTTTCTAATGATTGAATGCATGAATTTTCAAGACAAATCCTTTTGTATGAATTTATAGGATTGGTAGAAAAGGATAGGGTTTCAAGGGTCTGAGAGCAAGGGAGTGCCAAGTGTTATAAGTCTTTCATATATGTGTAGGGTCCAATAGTAGCAATAAATTCAATTTCCTGGGGCTCTAAGGAGGCTCTATACCCTTAAACATACTACCCAATTACCAAGGTATTAGAGAGCAATATATGTGAGTGTTTTTCTTGGTGCCACTATAGTAGCTAGATAGTTCATTGGCTTGTTACAGACTAGTTTTAAGAAACCTCGAGCAATTTTGATATACCCGATGGTACATAGAAGTGAATCTTTGTATATATATGCTATCTAATATTTTACTTTTCAAAAGGGTACCAATAAGGGTTACACGAGTGTTCAGCTAGGTGAAACCTTTTGTATTTCCCATTTATATCCTTCCTCTCCTATAGTTTTACTTATTGAATGATAGATCACTATGTAATTTATAGATGTTAGAAAAAATATATGGCTTAAAAAAATTAGTCTAAAATATGTTCTTATGTAAGTGCTATGATACCACTTGCAGTATCCTTCATTATTAGATTGAAAGACGCGAAGTAGAAATACTATATTTTACCCAAATTTATTCTAGAAAAGACAAATTGTAACCACAATAGAAAAATAAAGAACCAAATTACAAAAAAAACTTTATACTTTTATTACTATAATCAATTTTCACTTATTTCTTCAAGGGGACAACCTCCAATATGTAGAGATTTAATTACAAATAACTTCATAAGATATCTGATTATATTTCTTTTACTTCTTTATATAGTACTATTTACCTCCTAGGAATATTCTAGAGAAATAAGTTTCTAGTATGTGGAACCTTCTAATAAGCCTTCTTATTTTTGTTGTTTCAAAGCTAAAACATGTTTTACTAAATGTGGCTTTCATACATTAAAATAAATAACAACCCATCTATCTACTTATTTGGTTAGGGGGATTATTACCCTAATGACCAATGAGGCTTAAAAGAACCTTTATAGATATACTTCTCTAATTTTCTTCACAGAACCATAGATTAGGGCATGAGATACATTTATGTTGTGTTATTTGTTACAATTAAATCCATATTTGACTCATAGGAGAATGCAAAATTTTAGGGGTTGAATTTCACCCATGGGATACTCTTCCACATTTTTTTCCAAAAAAATACAATTCACCAATTTTATTTTTTCCTAAAATGAATACCCAAATTCTATAAGAAAAAATGTTTAAATCTAAAAAACACCTAAAGTTTCTAAAAGCTATATAAAATCATTATAAATCATTATAAATCTAAACACTTTTACAAAAATATCACCAAACTTTTTATGGTTAAAATTTTAAGAATTAGTAAGATTCATTAATACTTCTACATTTTAATGATATGTATTGTTTTGTTATACTAAATTTCATCCATCTTGAATATTTTAGAGTGGAAAAGTTGGAGCAATAAACTTACATGGCCATTTTTGCCGGGGTGTCCTAGTTTGGTGAACCAGGATTTGACACTTTCTAGAGGTGGTTTGAGGCATTAAATGAGGCTTTTATATAGTCAAAAAAGGATTTCACTTGAATATCGCACCTTGGCAGTGTTCTACACTCACAGTCATTTCTAATGGTGTAAGAAAGACATTGAATATATTTATATACAAATGTTATGCCACCCATAAGTTGACCTTCCTATTTTTACCACCATGATTTAAGAGGATTCCATGCAAATCTTGTTATTCAAGGAAAAGGGGCAATCTATATTGAGATTATGAAGAAGACTCTATAAGGGTCAAACTTGTAAGTCTAGTTGGGAGTTGTAGGAGTCAAACTTAACCCCTAGTTGGCTATCAAGTTGTTGTAATCAAGGCAGTAGAAGGTAAATGGGTTCCATTATATTCAAGTGCATTTGGTTCCATAAAATAATATAACAACTTGGAAGTGGGAGTGAAAGAGCATAACTAATGGGATTATATTCTACAGTAGCCCAAAGGCCACAGGTCTCCAGTAAATCCATAAAGAGCGACTTCTCCTTTGTATTTATGTTATTTCCATTCTAGACAAAAAAGAGTAGAGAAACCTCACTTTCCACCTGAGTTTTGTCCTAAAAGGGTTTCTTAGAGCATATCTTATTTTTCACGATGATTCTTGTATGTTTGTATTTCATTATTCTCTATTTTTCTCATTTTATATATGGAATGCATAAACAACAAATTTAGTAATAATAGATACAAATTCTAAAGGAATTAACCATTCATATTGTAGATTTCATTTCATTTTAATAGATATATTGTGACAATCTATTTAGTGAAATGTCCATGACAATTTATATATCATTTAAGAGAAGTATGAATCCTTAAATGTCTCTTAGTAGGAGAATGATATGCTTTATAGGGCCTACATTATGGTATGGTCCTCAGACATGAGCATGGTACTTAGAAAACTTATTAGGGGTAAGCTCCTTGGTTTATGGAAAATGAACCAAAAAATCATCCCCATATCCAATTCATAGCGTAAACAATCCCATATTGGGATATATTTTAGTTTACATCCCTATTCATAGTTTATAAGTCTTGACAGTAATTATGGGGTCCAAATTTTATGGTTATTGGCCCTAAAGTAGTAATTTTTTCATCTTATACCATGGAATTATCTCAGTTATCAAGAACATATGCATATTTGTATATGTTAAGAATTATTACATGTTATGAAAGAACTAATTTGTTTATGCCTTTATATTATGTAAATGTTTTGGTGAACTACAATATGCACATATTTTGTTAAACTAGGATGTGGAATATGTTGGCGTTATGATATAGGTATGACACAATCGTTTTCCTTGATGATAACTCACACAGATGACAAATCACAGTTCAGGCTCACATAATGAAGAAAGAGAGGTATATGCAGGTTCCCCATTGACCAAGCCGTGTGTACATGCGGGTTCGTAGACCAAAAGGCACGTATAGCGTACACATGCACTTTCACTGAAGAAAAGGTGCGTACATGTTGGAAAACTTAGATTTGGTCCATGGTATTTGGTCCGAGGTATTGACCCAAAGTATTAGGTCCAAGGTATTGGTCCTACATGGTTTTGGACCATGGTATTGAGAGAGGCCTAAACCTATATAAGGAGAAGAAGATCTTTAGGCCAAGGGGCAAGTGTGCAAGTGATGAATATCTGATGAAGTGTGAGATCTAGTATGTATGTTATGGGTATGTGATGCTTTGTTAAGGATGCACCTATCTGGGAAATGAAGGTTGATGGGCCGGGATCATGAAGACTAAAATGCATTATCATTATATGGTATGATCATGAGTAGTTCAGATCTGAATATTGCCGCATGCCTTATCCTTTATGTTATCACCCTAAAATTTTTGTTTCTAAACTTTGGAAAGTTTGACTTGTTTCTAGTCATAGTCTTATAATAGGTTTTGAGTAATCTCATACCAATAGTGTCATTTTCTTTTCCAAATAAAGTTTGAAAACCTCATTCCATGTCCTAGAATCCTCACCATGTGTTTAGAAGTCATATCTCACATCATTTTGAAGAAATTTTGAAATTAGCTACGAATCGACGTTTTGCGCTACGAAATCAGAGTTTGCGTAGCGCGCTATGAAACCAATGAAAACGCCTGTTTCAGCATAAAAGACTCTGTTTTCTGCTTTTACTGGTCAACATCCAGAAGGATTCCTGAGTAGCTGAGAACTCAATTTTTAAAAATTAAAGAGGTTTTTCTTCCTAACTTACTGAAATACAAAAAGCTCTTTCAGTTTCTTCAAATTCGTTATGAAGTGGGAAAAATTTATGGTTAAACTTGCGTTACAAAACTTCTGAAAGCCAAGCTTTGTCTTCTAGTTTTAGAAGTATTTTTCAAGATCAGTTCTGGTCACAGGAAAAGGTATTTTTGAATTCTGAGAAGGAGGTTTTTCTTCATAAACTCTCTAGCTACAATAACCTATCTCACTTTCTTCATAAGCATTATCAGTTGGGAGATACTAATATTTCTTTGAAACCCTAATTTCAGAGAATAGATTTTTCCTGTTTTACACGTGTTTTTCAAGGACATATACTGGACAACATGGACTACAAAAACCTCCTTCAGTTTCGTAAAATATGTCATGGATGAGAAGATAAAGGCTCCATCCCACATGCCAATTTTCAAGGATCCTAAACCTAAAAACACGGAAACATGTTCCCTAATTTCTAGGGTTTATCATCAACAGTAAGGTGACAACGTGGGAGGCTTCATGAAATTCGACCTCATGAGGTTGCACCTGTCAAAGAATGCATTCAATGTTTAGTTAAGGTGGTTTAGTCATAACAAGGAGTTGTACTCCTAATTGTATTAGGACTCTAAGATAGTCAGTTAGCTGTCACTTGTATTTAATAGTTTGTTTTATGGTTAGAATAGGTGTCAATAATAGAAATTCGAAATCTCTTAATGAGGGAGGAGGGAATACATGTTGTAAATGTTAGGATATTCCGACACATAGGAATAGTTAAGTTCAACTTGGTCTAGTATAGAGTTAGGTATAGAGTTAGGTAAAGTGTGTTTCTTTACCGTTGTACATTTTGTAACTTACAATCCGACGGTCACGATATGTAGTGATCCGACGGTTCATTCTCTCCTCGGTATTACCGACACTTGATCCGTGGCTTGACACCCGATTGGTCCATGAATTCTATTTAAAGCGCATGGAGGGTTATTTGTAGGTTAACCGTGCATGAGAGAAGCTTATGTAAATTTTCATTCTTTTATTAATAAATTGCCTGTAGTAGCCACGTTGGCGCAGGCCGTGGACTGTTTCCCTCTCTGAGGGTTTTAACACCGTCAAAATACTGGTGTATTGATCTGTGATCTGTTTGTGAGCGGTGTCCTTTTGGTGTTCTATCTGAGGAACTT
>APFE030963393.1:0-20982 GCA_000404065.3 Pinus taeda | reverse complement strand
AAGATCATGGAATCTTCCAGAAGCTTCCCCTCTGACACTTGCCACTCCATTTTCGACCAGGGATGAGTAAGAGATCTTCATTCTCCAAGTGGAAGTAGGAACTATAAGAGAAATGACACTAATCAAGATCCCAAAAGATGACTCACCTCTCTGTAATCATCTATATATGGATCCCTCATCACAGAGATCGAGAGGCTGTAATTTTGTAACTTATAGAGAAGTGTTGTTGGTATTCTGGTGTACATTCATAGTGTTGGGTGATTTTGATTTGCTTGAGGTGAAGAAGGGCTTCTTAGCTGGAGGATGATGCTGGGTCAGAGCTGCTCATGGTTATAATCCTCTTGCTACTTTTTATCTGAATAAAGCTATTCTTGTTTCCTTCCATATCCTGGTGTACTTGTTTATATATGCTTGTATATGGTTAATGTACATCTGATCCTACATTATTTATGAATTTAGATCCTTGTTTCATGCATAGTAGTATGTTGCTATGATTCTACAAGTCCTCTTGAAGCTGAGCAGACAAAGAGCGAGCAACAAAGCTCTATCAAGAAGGAGAGGGAATCGAGCGCAAGACTCAAGTTGGCCCTCTTGGTTCTCCTCTCATCTATTTTCATAAAAGGAATCAATAGTAGACTTTGATTGTTTGTTTCTAAGATAGCCACCCATCTTAGTGGGAATAACAACATCTGTGTGGACACTATTCCCGTATAACAGTAATGCTATGCTTTTTCTACTTTTGCATCACCTTCCACAATGACATGTCTTTTGAAGCTCACCTAAAATGGAAGAGATATATTAGCGCAGATGATATAGGGAAATTAAGGCTGAAAGCTCTCTAAAATGACTTTGAACCATGGGAGGATTTCAAATGAGATATTCAATGTTAACTAGCCATAACTTGAAACATCATTACTTCTCCTCGGGCTGCTAAACATTAATTACCTTGTTAAACCATTCATTATTATATTAAAACACAATAACTTCCCATGTGTGCATCACAACTTTTAAATGTTTTAATATAGCATTTCCTGCTTATAATGTGAAATGCGATTGCGAAAATTGCAATATTTCATTTTGCAAATCGATAATGGACGACAGAATGGCGTGGCTTATTTATTTGTGACTTTGTGAAGTGCGATCACATGTTCTCAAGGTGTTTTGATCGATATATTGCAGCGAGGGGTCTCATCACATATTGCAAATTTGGGATTTACTTAAAGATGTTTATAATTATTACATGGGAAAAATGCGAAATGTGATTTGTGACAAAGATCCTAAACTTGGGTTGTTTTCTTTGAGTTTTCAAGGCAATTTCTTAGAGTTAGGATTTATTTTTCATAAGACTAAAAAGGGTCCCCATTTATATGTCAAATATCAACTATTATTCATATAAATGGGGGGGTTGTTACATAGTACAACACATCAATATACCCCTCATCCCCAATCAAAACAACTAAGTTGAATTGGCTTGGAACGTGTGCTGACCGATCAAGAGAATGGTAGGGACTACATATTTCACACAAGCTAGTGTAGAATCCATCACGATCAAGGAATCGAAAAATACTTTTGGAAGGGTTAGACTCACTGTCCACGAAACAAGGTCTATACAGAGAGCTGGAGTTCTACCAGTGTGTTGCCAATGTTGTAGTGACTACAACAACCCTCCAAAATTTTGGATTGCATGCAAATTTCGGACCCTACCTTGGATCCTATGATCGATTGTCCTTGGTCACTTGTTGGTAAGCTGATGATCTCAAGCTTCCCCTCCTTGATATTAAGAGTTGATCATGTTCTCACCTTTATGCAGAATATGTCACATTTGGGCATAGGGGTTGTTGTTTGGCATACAAAGGGAACGTTGTTTTGCTTTAAGGGAATTGTGTGTGTATGAGTTTTGTCATCACATAGACATGTTTCACTCTCACTTCACGCACTCTTGTAATGAAGGTTGTTGCATCATCAAAGTATGTATTATGCATTCTGAATGGTCTACGTTGTGTCACTAAGTGTATGTGTGCGATCATATTCGAATAGATGTTTACATATGTTTCACTAAACTCAGACTTAGTGATTTCTTGAACAACCTAGCCTCATCCAACTTCCTGGAACTGTATACTTTGCTTCTGCAACCATTAAGCTTCCTCCCTTTCCTGTTGAAACCCTGCAGCTCATAGAGACCCCAGTCAGCACCGTTCTCCTGAAATGTGCAGAGTAGTTAGGCACCCGGCACTAATCTCTAGAAATGCGCAGAGCGGTGAGTTGTGCGCGCTACACTACACTCAGAAATTGCACAGAGGTGTCCTCCCAGGACCCCTACCCCACATTAGTGTCCCGTGCCTGAAAAATGCGCAGTGTTGTCCAAGTTTCCCTATTTGTATTGCATTCAGAAACTACACAAATGGGCCTCCCATGGCCTAATCATGGAAGCAGTCACTTCTCGCTGAAATTGATATGATCCATCACTCAGTGACTACAAGTAAAGGTGAGATGCTGAAATCACTCCCAAGGATTTGGGGAGAAGGACCAAGAGACCAAGTAATGGAAAACGATCAGGACCGCATGCAAACTTCGTCATATGCATGATCATCTCAAGGGTAAGTATGGTAAGTAAAGAACACCATTCGAGGTATACCTCTTAGTTGAGTTTGCACGACTGCTTGTCATTTTCATATCATCCTTTCCTCAGTAACATGCATGTGCGCAAACACAAAAGGTCATTTCATGTGTTTCCTCTATATGTCTTGCTTCTTTTCTACTTGTTTGACCAACTGTTGTTTTCGACATGTTAATTGCTATGTCATGCTTGTGACCTTTTTCTGGCGATGTTGAAGGTTTGTGTTTGAGTTGTGTTCACTATGTAAACATGTATTGCACTCACACATGATGTTGTAAGCATTATCGCGCAAGTGTTGACACGTTCATTCCAAGGTCTATCTGAAGTGTTGCACTTGTTGCTTTCACCATTAGACAATCCCGTAGTCAGTCACACTGAGACATGTTGTCCTCTTGGTTTGAGGTGTCTTATCATCGATTCATGTTGAGTGTGTGTTTTCAAGGTCATGTATTCATGGGTTCACTCGCACACACACTTATCCATTTTTTTTTAAAGTTTTTCGACGGACCACCCTCCATCAGCCAAACCTCCACTGAGCTGCATTATGTAGTCTCAGCCCTCAATGAACAAGTATTGCTGCTCAGAATTGTACAGAGATTGAATATTCCTCCCAAGCAGTCTACACTGTGCAATCTTGGAATCAACCTGGCTGATTGTCACCTAGAACAATGTTGAAGTTGTCCAAGAATCTATCTCAATCTGTGTTGCCTGCAAGCCTATCCATCAAGCCTCTCGCTGGTCAACTACAGAGTTTGACTGGGCAGTGACCCAGGGCTTCACTCCTTCAAAAAGCTGCAGAGAAGCTATCAACATGCCGCCCTCTGCTGATTGAAGAAATTTCACAGACATGAGGGAAACGCACCCGCTGCTTGTCACTGCACTGTCTCTGAAAAGTGTGCAGTTTTGTCAGTCAGTGCCCCCGTCAGCTGGCCTGTTGCTCCTCCTAAAAATTGCACAGTTTTCTTGGATTTTCCTTCAGTTTCCTAGCACCCCACTCAACCTAGAAAATACGCATACATGTGTTGTATGGCTGCCTCCCAGTTCTATGCAGTTTTGGCCAGCAAGCTCCCACAGCCTGCTCCTAGCCTCCTCTGAAAATCTTCACACTTTTCCCTACAAGTCTTCCTTGCTTCCCACACTACCTTCCCCTAAAAAATTGTGTAGTTCTGCCTCTCGGCTGAGCCGGATGCCGCAAAATGTCACTATTGCCCTAGATTGCTCAACCTAGCCTCTTAGTGATCTTTGCGCATGTTTTGTTGACAGTGCCTTGGAGCCCCACATCCCGACCTGAAATGTTCCATTAGGGGAATTTTGGGGTCTAAAATAGGCCTCCTAAGAAAAATGTACAACCAAAATAAACTTTATAAGAACCAATAGAATTCAAGATGATTATGTCAACCATGGGGGATGATTCACCATTTTTGGAGTAAAAAGTACAATATTAAAAAATAATAAAATAATAAAACTACTTTTTAAATTCATATTTTTAAATTATTTCCCTAATCTTTTACTCAAATTTCGAAAGGGCGTACTCATTGGATTCAAAATTTAATTCCTCATCCAAAGAGTACCCAATTTGCATACTTTCGATGGACCCTACTACACGAAAAATGAGAAATACATGAAAAAACATGATTGCAATAGCGGTTTTTCATGTATTTCTCATTTTTCGTGTATCAAGGTAGATAGAAAGGATGCAACATGTTTACTCCTTGGATGAGTAATCAAATTATGCATCGAACAAGTGTTTCTAGTTGAAATTTGAGTAAACCCATAAGGAGATAAGTTGAAAATACGAGTTGAAAAAATAGTTTTTTCATTTTTCACTCTAAAATTTGATGATGTAATCTAATCTTATTTTATGATTTCCACTATTATGTTATAATTTCCTTAGGAGGCTCATTTTAGACCTCAAAAATCCCCTAATGTTTGCGCATTTTTAGAGACTTTTCCTCTCTCTCGGTCATCTGCACACGAAAGCAAAAGATGATACATCATGTTAGACTAAGGGATTTCTGGATTTGATGTATTCTCGACATGAGTGACTGTAGATACAGGTACATGGATGAAACATGGCACAATGACGAATAGGATGAACGAGGAGTGCATGTTAGAAGACTTTCTCGCGGTTGGACGAACGCATGAAGCATACTAAGTAGCAAGCGAGGGAGACACATGCACATGCATGAACCATCAAGCGAACACCAGGACCATTGGAGACTTCGTACACTTTGCCATGTGAAGGTGAAGCTATGATACACCATGGGCACACTTATCACTTAGAAGCATAGAAACACGACACAAACAACATAGCCAACATGTGCATACCAACAGTGTCATGTCGAGTTGTGTCATGGGTCACCTCGACCACATCACTACTTTGGTCATAATTGAGTAATCAATGTAATGTAACATGGAAGTCCAAGGGACCCATGGATGAAGTCAAAGAGTCATGTAATTCGAACAACCATGATGGAATTCGAACAGTCACAAGGGTCAGTTTCACCCTTGGCTATATATACCCCTCATTTGTACATGCAAATGACTTTTCACCTTGGCTCCTCCCACATAGCCTTGAGGGTCTGTAATATTTTCTTTGAGGAGTGAGCAGTGGCTCCAAAGTCCCGCTATGGGGGTTAATGATGTAATGGTGTATGAATGTGTCTTGGAAATTTTGCTTAATTCATAAGCCTATTAACAGCCTAGCATGTTTTCACACATGTATTGTATTCATTTGTAAGAATATTATTTGGACTCTTGCAATGCATGTTTCTTTAACCTGTATTAAGACATTTGAACTATTTTAGTTGTTTTAGTACATATATTATTGGGAATGTGTTGTATCAGTTGTTAATGATGTCTCGCCCGTGTGGACTATTCCCCTGGACACTCAACATATTTATTCTTGTAAACTTGTTATAAGGACTGTCACACTCGTGTGGACTATTCCGTTGGGTGTTGTACATGCTATCTATTCACTTTGTGTTTGTGACTGCCACATATGCGTGTACTACTCCATTAGAGATGCGCATGTGCTGCTGTCTTGTGTGTCTCTAACAGAGTTGGGACTATTCCCTTTCGAATTGAGACTCACTCTCACCCTCTCCCTCTACAATGAAAGAACTTTGACACAAGCAACACTAAGCACTCACCAGGCATGCAAACCTCATTGTTCGAAGACTAAGTAAACCACTCTCATGTGCTAACAAGCAAGAACTAAGGCATATCTTTAAGATAAAGGTAACCGAGCCATCATATTGGATGGGACTCCTACACCAAATGGTGCGAGGTCTAGTTGGGACTTCATACTGGGGAGATCCCCACAACCACAAATAAATTTTATTTTTGACTTGGAATGAAGAAAGAGTTTTTAATACATTGTAAGGTGCTTGGAATGTTAGAAAGTAATAGTGGAACATAAGCACCTAGAGGATTGATATATCTAATACCAATTCCAAATTGGAAGTGGGAATTCATTGCTATGGAATTCATCATTCACTATTACAAAAAATACCTTTAGTAATGATTTAGGCTTGCAACGGTCTTTCCAGAATCATCTCTAAAAGTTCTTTTAGGGATTTGGGGGTAGTTTTTGAAAATCCCTCTGAAAGTCATGAAAACTGAACTTCTTTTTTTTTTTTAGGGGGGGGGGGGTTGGGGTTTGGGGGAGGGAGTTAAATGACTGCCCCTAAATATATTTTTCATGGAATCTTTTTGAAAAATCCCCGTTAAAGTCATGAGAATTGAACTTGGAGGCATTCATTTGTCAACTGCCTCTAAAATTTCAATTCTTATGACTTCTCAGGGGGTGTTTTCTATAACTGCCTCCAAAATTTCAATTCTCGTGACTTTTGAGGGGGGTTCTTTGAAAATATCCCTTATAATTCATGTAAACAACGCCTTTAAAACTTATGAGAATTAAACTTTTGGAGGCTGTTTTGGACAAGCCCACCCCAAAAGTCATGAGAATTGAACTTTTAGAGGCGGTTGTTAAATGAATGCCTCCAAATGTCCAATTCTCATGATTAATTTCTGCAGAGGGGGATATTTTGATGTATTGAATGTGGAAAGGGACATAAGAGTAGCATGGGTGGATAAAAGTGGGAGGTCCAATCATGGTTTATTGAGATCTATAATCCTAACATTAGAGAATGAGAAGGGGGCTTAGGACCTAATGGCATAGGGGTTAGGGGGCCTAGAGGGTAGGCAACGAGAGAAATTGATAGGGGAACTGCCAATGGTTGTGATAAGGGGATTAAGGGCCCCATTATCACAAAACATAAGCCCTTAACCCATAACCACTAAATTCCTTATCCCCTTAACCTCCTAGCCATAATCCCTTAACTCGTACACTCATAACTCATAACCCGTTCATCCCTTGATCCCTTAAACCCTAATCTACTAACCACTTAACCCCTAACCACTAACCCAGAATCCCTGAACCCGCTAAGCCCTAACACCATATCCTCTTAAAATCTAAATTTTAACCCTTAAGCCCTAACCCATACACACCTCAACCCTTAACCCCTAACCCCTTAATTGGTTGACACCTAAATCCCATAACCCTTAATCCCTTCACCCCTAAGCCGTTGCCATAACCCTTAACCCTTGCTTCCCTTAATCACTAAGACATTAACCGCTAACCCATAAACCCTCTAGATGTCAACCCTTTGTCCCTCAACCCCCTAATCCATAAACCCCCTCAACCCTAACCCTTTACCCTTTACCCTTTACCATTAACCCCGACTCCTAAACCTCTAAACCCCATACAAATAAACCCCGTAACACCAAAATACTCCAACCCCTAATCCTTAAGCCCTTAACATTGTCCTTATTTCCATTGTCAATTCATCATGTGCTTATTGTCCTCATGATCATTGTCCTTGTCAAATCTAGGTGCATTACGTAATTCTAACATCATTGACACCACTTTTATTATAATCATAATTGTCATCTTCATTGTCATCATATTCCGACAAATTTTTGAAGAACATGTTCGTCATTCCTATAACATCCTTATTGGAACTTTCCTCAAATGTGGGACTTTTGACATATAATCGACAGTTATCATCATCATCATTATCATTAAGCATGTTGTTAACCAATGCAATTCTTGTCACATTGATCATTTTCCAACTGAGATATATGGATCTATATGAAATTCATGGATGTATCATTGGTTTGATAACACCTTATCTTGGCTATTTAGGACACTAGGTTTAGGAAGAGGTTTCTTTAGCTACCTCATTTATCTTGATGTGTATGATCCATGTGTATATGATATCTCCACTGTGTATTATTTTTATTGTGATCACTTAATCACTTTATTCTCACTCTTAATGTTTTGTCTATAAGTTCTAAGCTAAGTTGTTCCATGGTGTTTCATAAGTTTACTCATAGAAGTGTGTCATCTTGATGGTTTGGGTATATAGTTGGTTATTTAAGTAGGTGCTACACATTGATCTTATTGTACCCCTTATTTCCCTTAGTCAAATTTTATCCCATTTCATTCCATAGGATATTCATTCATTTTCATTCTTAGTCAAATTTTATCCCATTTCATTCCATAGAATATTCATTCATTTTCGTCATGTGACATCTTTATTATTAAGCATTCATAGATTTGTGACAAATTATTTCCCCTTTTATCATTTGGGATAAAATAAAAGAAAAAAGTGAAAGCCAAAATCATTAAAGCTACACTAGAATTATGTATTTAAGTATAAACTCCAAGATTGAAGTGAATATTCATGTAAATATTATATCTATGATTTATGCCAAAATGTTTAAAGCCTCATTCCTTAATTCTTAGATATAAGGAAAAGTAAAATAAAGGAAAATAAGGCGAAATTAATGGTAACTCATGTAGTCACTCCCTATTTGGAAACATGTGAATATATACACTCCTAGTCACACTTCATCACATGTTTGTGATGTTTAGATCATGAAGTCCCCTTTTCCCATTGTATTTTCACTTCATCCTCTAAGCGCCTACTTGATGATATATGGAATGCTTGTTGCCTAAGGGTTTCATGTCCACTCTTGGTTTATTGTCACACTATACTCAATTTATGTGATGGAGTGAAATGCTTAAGTTTATGGAGTAACTGAGAATATTATATTAAGATAGTCACCCTACACACATGTATTACATCTCATTTTATCTGCGTGTGTGGGGTGGAGACTCATTGATTAAGAAATTTAACCTTTATTGATGGTTTAATGTTATAATATGGATTTTTCATGGATGATAGAGTCACTCACACAGGGTAGTGTATTATCTACACATTTGGAGGCATTTATGAGGGTTTCTATTCTCACATGTGTGACGCATCGGAGGAGGGTTGATTTATTCTTTGTACACATGTCATTTTCTTTGGTTTATGAATGAGATGTATAGACATCAATCTTGGGATAGTATTCAAGTAAGTCTCTTATTGAAAATTGTTTATGTGAATGCTTGTCATAGTTTTGATTGGATAAGTAGCATCTTTCCAATAGATTGGCTGTATGTGTTATTATCCTTGCATGGTGAATATATTGCCTAAGCTTAATTTAAATTATCATAACAATATTTTTCCTTCTAGATATTTGAATTATATCTAGCCTTAAAGGATTTAAAGGCATTTGGTGTCCAACCATGTCTTTCTCTCTTTTTATTGGTTGTAGAACCTTGAAAACTTGTTCTTATTCACCCTACTAGCCCAAGTACACTTCTACAAACAAGTCACAACATTCAAGCCATAAAAAATTCAATCCAAAATCTTTTGTCTTGTTATTAAGTAGATTTATAAATTAACCTTTTTTTAAAGGCTTGGAGGAAATGTTTTAGGGGAATGAAAATGATTGAACTTTTTTGCTCTATCTCAGATTTAGAAATTAACCTTGTTCGTTCGAAATGTTTGGAGGAAAATCTATGAGGGAAATAAAATGATTCAACATTCCTAATCTCTTTCATAGAAAACATAGGTAGCTCTACTTAGCATGCATATGTAGAGGGAACTATCTCATGATCATAATTAATGGAGATGAAAACAACCTCAAACATTTCTACTCTTTCTTAGGCTTATTGTATACCTACATAAACCTTGATGTGAAATCTTCACAATTGCATCTCCCATTAGAGAAATACAATGCAATTATCTTTCTCTCAAGCTCATAAACCATTACATTTTCATCTTCATTTATTATTAAAAAATATCGCTCATAAGAGACTCTTTTTGACACAATATGTGTATGTGAATATCACCATTGATTATGTATGTTTAGTAATTTTCAGAGTAAAATAAACCTATAAAATTAATTAAATTAAAATTAAAAAAAACAATTGAAAAATTATTTTAAGGAAAAAGGAAATCTTTGCAATTGGAGTTTCCCGGCCATTATTTAAGAAAAAGCATGGAAAATTAATTAATTGGTAAATTTTCAACCATTTTCTGACCAAAAAAAATTCTACACCTTGCATTTTTGGTGGGAATTAAATCTTATTTAATTATCTCCCAACATTAAACTCCATTTTATTTCCGTTGCAAGAAGTTTCCTTCCATTGCATTTTAGTTGAAAAAAACTTCCTTGCCAACTATGGAGTGGATATTCAAAACATGACTCGTTAGATATTCAAAAAGTAGCCCGGCTTCAACAATATTTTAGGTTTGAATCATTTTCGTCCTGGCATATATAAAAAATATAAACCATTGTAGCATGGATTTCGTGTGTCATTTTTTTTCTCCTTTTGTAGAAAACCACTACCCTTGTGACCACTAAATTCTAGTTATTGAATTCCTGTGCTGGAAATTTGACTACCAAGTGCAATTTAAACCCCCAAAAAAGATGTCATAATGATATTTCTTTCACTAAATTTGAGATTGGCTGGGGTGCCCAAATTGCCAATCAAAAATCATGTTTGGTATATCACTTTTTATTAAAAGTTGTGGATAGATCATGGAGATGTGGAGAAAATTTGATATCTGTCTAGCTATGTCAAAGGCCCAGAAAGAAGTTATAAAGGGTAATATATGACCATTAACGAGATACTTTCTAACAGGTAAACCCCCCAAAAAAGATGTCGTAATGATATTTCTTTCACTAAATTTGAGATTGGTTGGGGTGCCCAAATTGCCAATCAAAAATCATGTCTGGTATATCACATTTTATTAAAAGCTGTGGATAGATCAGCATGGAATTGGTAATACCTGTACATTGTATTTTCTCTTCGAAGGGAATCCATCTTCCCTTATATCTTGTGCGGGATCATTGGTTGTCATTGGCTCATTGGTATTTGAAAATTTTCATGTTTGACAACATAAGGTATAACAAAAAGCCCCTGCACCATTTATACAAGAAGTAAAGTGAGGTCGCACCAATTATATTGCATGTTGAATTGTGGTAATGTTTTGATTATTTAAACTAAATATCTACCTAGAATTGTTTAACAATGGTTTCTTTACTTGGAAATGGTTATTTGCAATTAGTTTAGAAGTGTTGTATTAACGAGTATACCAAGAAACTGTATTGTTTTCATTTTTCCATAATTTTGTTTGAACAAAAGGAGAATGACTGAATTTGAACCGTCACATCAATTTTTGGTATCAAACCAAGATTTACACATGGCAAGCTTGATTTGCACATACCTGGACCTTACCAAAATCTAGGGCTTTCATGAATTCCTTCCATATGTGCAATGGTCATCATTACTCTTAAAGCAAAGTTTCTTCAAAATTTCGATGACAAATTTAGAGATGGCCTCCAGGATTTTATTCAAATATTCTCTATGAGTACAACCCTTCGATTGTGAAATTTTTTAACAATAACTTCTCGCTTTGGAATTAGACTTACAAAATGTTACAAGCCATATATGTTCCACACAAATTTGTTTGGAATACACATTAAAACAATTAAGGGTTCATCCGATTCTTATTAGCATATGGTCACAACAAAAAGCATTTAGGGGCCTTCTTTGTGGCATTCCAATGCAATTTCCCATTTGATATTATTTTTTTATTTTTCTACTCTAAGCAAAAAAATACCTTTAGGGGTGGTTTAGGCTTGTGGAGGTCTTTCCAAAACATCTTTAATATTTCTTTTAGTGATCGAGGGACATTTTTTTTAAACCCTCCCTAAAAAAGCCACAATAATTGACAACCCATTGCTGTAAAAACTAACTTGTTACACCTTTCAAGCCTTGTTTCAGATGAAAGTGGTTAAGAGACAACATTTGTTATGCCATGGTAAATTTTTGGGATATTGATGATTAGATCCATGATCCATATTTTGATGCACAAATCTTCCATGAAGATGCCATAGAAATCATACTAGTGACTATGTGTAGGTTCTCATTTATTTTCTTTCTTCAGTTCTTACGAAACTAAGGATGAGAACCCATGACCAATACCAACTATTGTTTTATCACTTTTATTACTTATGGGACCATCATATATGCCAATTTACTTACAACTACTTGAAGGTTTCACATTGGGAATGTTTATGGTTAACATCTAAGCATTTACTATATACATTCCCTGTAGATGCAACACTATGTTAATATCCTCCCTCGTCCCAACTTATTTGGAAAGATGTCCTACCAAAATTGGCTACATCTGATTCATTTGAGATCTTCTAAGCTTCTAGTATCATTATAGGGATTTTTGTTCTTATTTAAGATTTACCCTTAATATCTAAGTTATCAAGAGATCATTGTCTCAAAAGGATTTGATTTTGCATGACAAAAATATGGATTCTCAAGTCATTTTTAATTAGAAAATGCATATATGGGTGGTCCTTGGTGTACTCATATTTCTTGTGGTTGAGTAATGATATAATATTTTTGGTTTTTCTTTTAGTTTATATTTTTATTGTATGCAGGATGTGTACTAGTGCATTCATGGAGGTAAAAGATTGTTTATTCTTAAATTATGCCATTATTTTCATGAAATTTTCATTCTTACAACATATTAGTTTTTACTTTATAATGATCAAATAGGTTGTGGCCAAGCAATACTCTAATCCATTTGAAAAAACATAGAGAAAACAAATAATGACCCGAAATCAAAGAAATTTGATTATGGAAAATTCTAAAAGAACACGTAAAATGGATAAAATGGAGAAGATAAGATCATGCACCTCTATAGGTAAAGATTTAGAAACATAATAGTTTATTTCCCTATGAAATATAATGCTTATTTTTATTATATGATGGTATTACTAACATTATTGGCTATAGTGAGTAAGAAGAGGAAAATCCAAACAAGAGTAAGCAACAAAAAACCTTCATTCCCTTTGAAGATTGTGTTAGTCCTAGTAATGAAGAAAATGACAAAGAGGCAATTCCTTCTTTTTAGGAAGTTGTGAACCATGAAGAACAAGGCATGTCTATTAATTCATAATTTTTAACTTTTTGTTAACTATAAATTTTATTATTAAGAAACTCATAACATGTTTGTATGCCCTTCTTCTATCGAAGATGTTAACAAACAATCAGGCCCTCAAGATATTAATATAGAAGGGGGTGGTCCTTCTACAAAAGCACGAATTGAGAAAGTAAATAAGAAGGGTAGAGGTCCAACTAGATGTGTAGCTATTGATATGTTGGAGGAAAAGCTTGAATTTCATATTAATGAAAGGAACCAACCCATTGGTCCAAACTCTGGGAAGATAGCTTCATTTATAGGTGTAATCGCTAGGCAAATGGTTCTAATCACATATTCTACTTGGAAAAAGGTTACACGTGAGCTAAAGGAGGATTTATGGAACCTTATTTAGGTGATTGTTAGACATATGTATATTTGTTCTCAACATTTGTATTTTTTGCATGATTTCAATCTTTATTTCCAAATAATGGATGACATCTAATAATGCACCTATAAGTTGAAGTCAAAATTCATCGTCCCTCCTATTCTTAAAAACTATTTCATGCAATCTACAGGCCATAAGGAAATAGTCACATGTACCAGTTGACCAAAAAATTATGTAATCCTCATGAATCCAAAGAGGAAATATAAAAAAATGTTCCTCCAATTAGGATAAGTGAGACAATTTGGAGAGAATTTGTCCTATCACTAAGCACCCTTGAATTCAATGTAAGTAAAAATTTTGCATATTTGTTAATCAAGTTACTTGTAATGTATACTAAGTTGTAATGCTTGTCCATATTTTATATATTTTCAATTGATTTGTAGGACAAAAGGAGAAAAAATAAGGAAAGTAGAGCAAAGGAGAGGGACTTGCACACCTCTTGACATTGTGGTTGTCAAAGGGTCAAAGATGATATGGTAAGTACTTGTGATGCATTTTATTTTATTTATATGATAAATATTACAGAGTTGGGATTCATTGTAATGTCACAATTTAACCATGTTGTTTGACTTATTGTAACTAGAAAAATTGTACAACCTCTAATCATCCAACTACATCCATTACTAGGGAATGCCTATGGAAGAACTGTCATCAAAAGAAGTATGAAACTCAAATCACACTAGTTATCAGATAAATAATGGTAATTTCTCAACCTTTTAATATAGATATTGATTAGAATTTCGTTTTACATTTTGGAAATATTTTCTAAGTAATTTTTTTTAATTGCATGAAAATGTTAGAATTTTTTTGAAGAAGCATAAGTAAAGTTACATCTGACTAGTTTGCAACTAGGAACGATTCCCTTGCTAGGGTATTAGACCTTGATGTAAGGATATGTTGCCATGGTGTTAGCCCAAGAGTTTTTTCCAACTTTTTCTTTTGGAAAAAATATGTACAAGGAGGCCCTAGCTACAATCCAAGTTACAATTGAAGAAAAAATACAGAAAACATCATCTTTGAAAGAAGCAACATGTCAACTCATGAAAACAGTAGACAATGTGGAGAAGGAAACAATAGTCAACAATGAAAGTGTTAGTATTCAATTCTTTACTCTTCTTGTAATGTACATTTTTCTCACATTAATAATTTGAATTCCAATATTACATTGTTAATATGAATAGGTTCCTTCTACGAAAAATGTGTAGGCTGAAATAATGGATAACATGTTGAAATATGTTTTTGAAGAACATTTCAATATCATTTTTTCAATATGTTTAATATATTTTATTTTGTTGGTAGAATATTATGGGGGAGACATACCCCCTATGAAGGAAACAATACAAATAATTCAACTCCAATGCGAACTCCAACATCCCTAGTAAGTTTAGTAATTTTTTGTAATTTAGTTCAATTTCATTTTATTCTTTCAATATATTACAAATAATTCTTCATTAGGTAAGTTTTGTAAGTATTGTAATTCTTTATTTTTGGATACCTTATAGTTAACTTCTTATTTTAATGCATCTTACTTTGTGTCATTTATTAGAAGGATCAAGAGAAAATTACTAAGTTGCTAACATCTTCCCGATCAGGGTTGGAAGGAACGAAATGCTCTCTCATTGTGTTAAACTCTTGGGTGAAAGTTGCAAGGGATATAGTACATAAGACTGACCCAAATGCATTGATCCATTGTGAATGTATTGATAAAGAGTATTCAATATTGTGAATACTATGGATATTTTAGAAATTCAATTGGGAGATATAGCTCTCCCTCATCCCAACAACTTAGTAAATACTCTTGAAGATGCTTTATTTAGCTTCATTCCTTGGCATAAGAATAACAATGAAAAAAAAATTCACGTGCCACTACTACCTCTGCGAGTGCCCTCCTGCAAACCCTCCTCATAGCCATGGCTCCAAAGGGAGGCTCTAAGCCTTCTTCCTCCGTCCCCCCTGAACTCCTGGCCTTCAATCAGCTGGTGGGCGAATGTAGCAAGTGACCAATTTCAGCCTCCCAGCAGAAATTCATCAAGAAGATGGAAGCAATCCCAACCATTGCTCTTCTAGCTGAAGAACCCTGTCATGATGCCCTGAATATTGCAGAAAGAGGACTCATCGACTAGTTCACTAGGTTATGGCCATCACCAAGAGCCATCGAATCATGGGTGAAATGCAACTAGAGAACGCTTGTTTCAGAAGGAATAAAATGGCACTTTGTCGGTAAGGGTTTTTTCGTTTTCACTTTTGATTACATTGAAGATAGGAACCTCATCTTTAGAAATGGGTCATACTTCATGGGTCCCTAGGGTTTGTACCTGAACAAATGGACATCGGACTTTGATCCAGCCCAAGATGTGCCCTCGGCTGTTCCTATCTGGGTGTGCCTTCCTCATTTACCCTTGCATCGTTGGAGTCCAAAGACTTTAGAAACCATCGGAAACACCCTTGGAAAATACATTGACAGAGAAGACATGAAGGGATAATACTCATGTGCTAGAATTTATGTTGAGGTTGATCTGGAAGTTGGGCTTCCAGAAGCCATAAAACTAACAGTGGCAGAATGGTCTCATGTGCAAGAACTGGATTACGAGCAATTGTATTTCAAGTGTAGACATTGCCATGCATATGGGCACTTTGCAAGAAACTGTAAAAAGAAAATCAAAGAAGAAGCAGAGAAAATGAAAGGAGACTAATGGACAATAGTGCAGAAGACGACCTCATCAAAGCAGTACAACAAACCGAGAGGGAAAGGGGCACAAGCGGGAACCATTGTTCCATCCACAGAGCTACAGTCGGAAGGGGTAGTACCCCCTAGAATAGACCCTCCCTCAAATTCCTTCGCATCTCTCAGCACACAAGAAGAAACCCCTATTACGGAAAGTGATGCAGAACAATAGGAAAACCCCTCATTAATTGAGGAAGGAAACGTAGGGGATTCCCCTGCCCAAAATGAATCCCCAGGAAGAGGTTCTCTGCCATCCTCTTATGCAGACATGATAAGAAAGAAACCCTCGGAACTGACAGGCTCACCAGGAGAGGAGACATTTGAAAGGCCCTCGAAGCGGGCAGGGAGGAAATCCCTCAAGGAAGCAAGAGAGGAAGAAGCAGAGAGGAAAAAAATGCAAGGAAGCCATTCCACTCTAGAAATGTCTATAAGTCGAAATACCAGAGCACAGCCACCAAAGGGAGGCCTCTCCTCCACTACCCCAAATAAATAATGTGTATATTCTCTTGGAATTGTAGAGGCTTCGGGAATCACATGAAGGTTGTAGCTGTTAAAGATCTCATGAAAATAGGAACCCCAGAGATCCTCATGCTTGAAGAGACAAAAATAGAAGGGGAAGCCCTTCTTGAGTTAAGCATAACGAAATGGAAGACCAAAGCTGGGATGGTCGTCAGTGTAAGGGGAACCTTAGGAGGACATGCCATGGTCTGGATGGAGGAATTGTTCCAGCTGGAGAATTCCTTCGAGACTCAACATTGGATTTACACCGAGCTGCGACATAAAGCAAGTAAGCTCACTCTTGTCATGTTTAATATTTATGTTCATGTTCTTTACCTTGAGAAAAAGGAGTGTTGCAAACACTTATCGATTTTGTTGACAACTATTCTCCCATGAACATTGTAAGAGCAGGAGATATAAACATCGTTCTTGACATAAAAGAAAAAAGAGGGGGTAACAATAGCAGAGATCCATTGCTACCCCTTGTGGAGGAAATAATTCAGCAGTGGGATCTTCTTGATCTTAAACCCAAAAAGGAGAGATACACTTGGACCAACAACAGAACAGGGGCATCCACATCTCAGCCAGGCTCGACAGATTCCTAGCGTAGAGCACTCTTTGGATGGATAAGAGAATAGTATCATCAAGAATCCTACCAGAGCTCACCTCGGACCATAAACTCATCCTCTTACAACTGGATGAGGAAGAAAACCTGGGGCCTATACGGTTCCACTTCGGCCCTTTGTGGATAGAGCAGGAAGGGTTTATGGAAGTTGTTGACAAGGATTGGTCTATCATGGTCACCGAGTCACCCAGTTTTGTTTGGGAACAAAAAATAAAAGAAACCACAGCAGCTTTGAAAGAGTGGGTCAAAACACCTCCCAACACCTTCACCACACACAGAAAAGAAACTGTCCAACAATTAGCAGATTTACAGTGGGAGATGGAGGACAAAGACATAACCACACATGAATTGGAGAAAGAACAAATAGCCCAAATTCCTTCTTTCAGCTCTTTTAGAAAAGAAGAAGAATTTTGGAGGCTTAAGTCCCTAAGCCTATGGTTGAAAGCAGGTGATCAAAACACAACCTTCTTCCATAGGCAATTTAGAGCACGCCTCTCCTAGAATCACATCTCAAAAATCACCTCAGCAGATGGGACAGTCGCAAAAGGTTTTGCCCAAGTTAAAGAAACTGCTGAAACTCACTTTCAGCGGTTATACACAGAGGATGGAACAGGAGACGAGGCGATTTCAAATGACTTCCTCTCCCAGATCCCTTCCTTGGTTAACGAGGAGAATAACTCAAATCTTATGAAGCCCTTCACTAAGGAAGAAATCAGTAATGTAATTTGGGACATGGAGCCTAACAAAGCCTCAAACCTAAAAGGTTTCTCAGCACACTTCTATAGATCTTGTTGGACAATCATCAAATTTGACCTACTAAGAATGGCAAAGGACTTTCAGAAAATGGCTAAAGTGGGAGGCAGTACCAAATCCACCTTCCTTGCCCTAATACCCAAAGAAGTGAATCCGGCTACCTTTGATAGATTCAGACCCATTTCGCTATGTAATGTCTCTTACAAAATTCTTGCAAAATTTCCCACAAACAGAATCAAACCTCTACTAGGTAAGCTCATTTCTCCTAATCAAGGAGGGTTCGTAGCAGGAAGACATACTTTAGATAATGTGATACTCGTTCAAGAATCCATGCATTCCAGTCATCAGAGGAAGGAGCAAGGGATGCTGATCAAGTTGGATATGACCAACACCTTTGATCGGGTAAAGCTTTCATTCCTTTACAAAGTTATACTCTCCTTTGGATTTAGCCCAGCTTTTGTGAACTTGATCAAGGCCTGCATTGACAAACCATGGATCACCCCGCTAGTTAATGGCTGACTTGCCTCTTATTTCCAATCTTCAAGGGGGATAAGGAAAGGATGCCCGCAATCTCCCTTTCTGTACATAAGAATGGCAAACACCTTGAGCAAGAAACTGATAGCGGAATGAAATAAAGGTACTCTCCCAGGAATCCAACTAACAACTGGATTAGAACCAATCAACCATGCCTTATTTGCAGCTGATTCTCTTCTGTTGGGAGGATCTTCCACAAAAATAGAAAAGGAATTCAATGGGACTCTGCATAGCTTCTATATCATTTCAGGAGTTCTTATTAATAAAAGAAAAAGTGCAGTGTATAGTTGGAATACAGAGGAGCAAACCACACTTCGAACTGCTAGAATTCTAGACCTTTCGGGCTATGCCTCTTGGGACAAAATTCAATACCTGGGACTGCCTTTAACTTTGGGGGCTAATTGAGCCTCACTCTAGATTGAATCCATTAGCAAGATCAAAACCAAGATAGTTTCTTGGGGTAGGAAATGACTTAACTACACTGGCAATCTAATCCTAATAAAGTTTGTCCTTTCCTCTCTCCCTATCTATTAGGCCTCCTTCCTCCTCGCACCAAAGACAATCACGGATCAGATTTCATAGTTGCTCAGAAACTTCCTATGGCAGGGAGGCAAAGGAAACGAGAAGAAATTTCACTTAGTAAGTTGGGACAAAGTGAAAAGGCCAAAGTTGGAAGGAGGTCTTTAGATCAAAGACCTTGGCTTGGCCAACATTTCCTTAGGTGTCAAAATCCTTTGGCAGCTATACTCTAATAAACACCAGCTAGTCAGCCAAATACTCCAGAATAAATACTTCAAAGGAGCCCCATTGAGAAATCTCCAAGTGGATAGAGTACCCAAAGGCACGACGCGTTGGAACCTTTGCAGAGAAGGGCTTGCCACCTTCCAAAACCAACTTTACAGGGTGCCTGGAAATAGAGAAAATATCATGATATGGCAAGATACAATCATGGGCAATTCCCCCCTTGAACACATAGTGGAGTTAGCTGATCTCCAAAACTGGCTCTCCTAGCACAGACTGCACAGTCTAGCCATCATTTCTACTTGGGACAACCAAGGGAACTGGGAAGATTGGGTCTTCCCCAACCTACTAGGACATTTACTTCACCAAAATCACCTTCTCTTGGATAAGCTGAAGGGCTTGGCACTAGTCAACCTGCATACAACGGATCTCTCAACATGGGGGAAGGTAGGGTCTATGCCCCTGCACTTGGCTTTGTAGCCTTACAATCCACACAAAATCAAGTTCTCAATCCTTCCATCTAGCAGCATACATGGGACTCTTATGGTATACCAAAGGTGAATTTTTTCACTTGGCTACTTATCCATAGGAAAGTGTTGACAGGTGAAAATCTTGCCCACAGAGGCATTATAGGGCCACATTAGTGCATTTTGTGTAGATCAACATTCGAAAACATGGATCACCTCTTTGTAAGTTGTGCCTTTGTACAATTGGTTTGGGCTTTCATCCTCCACAGTCTCAATGTACCCGCCCCTCTCTAGTGCATAGTCATGGAACTCTTCTCCACCTGGACTGCTAGGTACCCTAGGGCTCTATTGTGATGTACAACAACCCCCCCCCCCCCCCCCCCCCCCCCATTTCTATCAAAACGGGTCCCTTTTAAATAAACTTAGTTAAGAAGTGTGAATAAAATGGTATTTACTTCATCACAAGAAAAATCCTTATTAAATGGCCCAATGTAAATGAATCATTTTATAAAGCCTTTTAAGTAAAAAAAAAAGTGTTCCTTCAAAAATATTATAAAACCATTCTATATTGAGATAAAGCGATCAAAGATCGCATATTGCAATAACAAAGGAAACACACACAAAAGCGAAAGCTCACCCAATTCTCCGATCCGGAAAAGGTAATCGCAATCGGCAATCAGGGAAAACAAATTCCAAAGGTACATAAAACAGAACCCCTCAACTCCTCCGATCCGATAAAGAAATCGCAATCGGAAAATCAATCGTGTCAATGATAAAGGGACACATGAAAAGTCCTAATCAAAACTCCCGATGTGATAAAGTAAATCGCAATCGTCAATTGGCCAAGTCACATGCCAAAGGGATAAATTTCAAGCCAAACCTTGACTGCGATCTATTAATTGGGTGCGCGTCTCAAAAGGTAAATATACATTAAAATAATTTGCATGCATTATATTATACCACCTTTCGGTAATCGGAGATATTTACATAAAGTGCTAAAGCCCTTCCCTTTGACACTCTCGATCTCCGATTTGCGATTTATCGCCAATTGCCGATCGATGAAATCTAAAGCACACTTGAAATAATCATTCGGTATATGAGCGATGAGATGGGCATTTAGGATATTATTTACCATGATTGGTAGTTCAGACGGCTATTTTGTTAGGATATTCCGACACATAGGAATAGTTAAGTTCAACTTGGTCTAGTATAGAGTTAGGTTAGCGTTAGG
>APFE030963386.1:39436-97707 GCA_000404065.3 Pinus taeda | reverse complement strand
TTTCTAAAATACCTTTCTACCTTTATTATATTAGATTTCTTAAACATTTTTATGCGGGCTAGAATATTTTTATGGCATTAAATCCTAAAAAAACATTATTTTAAGTTAAATTTTATGATAAAATACAATAGAAATACAAATATATTTCTTATATTTTAAAAAAATCATTATATTATTTAATTAATTTTGTTATACATAAATATTCCAAGCTTTAGTATAAGATAGGAAATCTTTTTATTATTTGTACAATTAGAATATTTCAGCAACATTCTATATTTTTTCTACACCACAAGAACCAATACATATAGTGAATAAGATATTATAGTATGGTGAGAAATTAGTGATATAAGTAAGACTTATTAATTCCAATACCAACATCCCTGACTATTTTTGAAACTTTACAAGCTACTACTCCATGAAGATGTAGGCCAATTACAACCCAATATTATTGCCACCATTAACACTTGCAATGTCTCATGCCCTTTGTATAAATATTATGTCAAACTTCTAAATTTTGGATATGCCCTAAACTATTCAATAGAAGTCTCAATATCCATATGGAATAACCCCAATGAAGTACAATTTCTTCAATCCTCCAATATTCCAAATTATTTAAACAAAGCATCCATCTTGAATTGAACCTAAATTTCTATTTCTAACTATGGAAATACAATTTCACTTCAACATTACTTCTTTCACTTCTAATTGTGAAGATTCATTATCAACTATTTCACTAATAAAAATAATATTAATACATATGCAATAATTAATGAAATATCTTGTACTAAATTTGATATAAGTAGCACAACCATATAAATTACATGGTTAATGTTGTGTTAATGCACTATTTGATGTGAAGTTATTGGTTCAATTCCCCTTGGTTGATATATTGGAGATGATGAAGGTTTAATATCACCAAGCTTACCAAAAAAAAATAACATATAAGTTAAAAATATGTAAATAAAAAACATGGAACAACTATGACCATGGACATTATTAATTTGTAATAACTTTGTTACAATACCATGGCTTATTCAATATCACCCTCTCGCCCAAAAAAACCTAAGTCAATTTCATATGAAATTTGTTCATATGATATATTTTAATTAATGAATTTAATTTGAAGGGGAGAAAAAAACATAAATACTTCAAAAATAAATGTCAAATTTTTATTTTTTATAATATTAAGAATATTATATAACATTATGGATGTAAATTTCTACCAATTTAATAAATTAAATTTGAAATCTAATATTATTAATAATTAAGTTTTAAATTTTGCAAGAACTATATTTTTAATTAATATTAAAATGAAATTCTTAACACTTATTCTTCTAAGATGGACATTGCTTTGGAAACTAATATTTTAACCAGAAAGTTATTTTTAGTTGGAATCTGACCATTTTTCTTATTTAAACTATAACTATAAGAGAACTTCCAAAATAATTGTTCTTTTTGATGATGGACATTAATAACACCATATAATGAAAATTCTTTTAAAATTTCCACTTATTTTGAACAAATTATGACCATTAGCCTACTCTTTTCTAAATAAATAAATAACTATACCATAAATAAATAACTATATTGTTTAATTAATAAAAACCCTTTAAATTAAAAAATAAAATAAAATAAAGTCAATACCTATTTTCATCCCATCTCTTAGAATTCTATTATAATGCACCCTTCGAGCTGGCCGAAGATATTGGACTGGAGGGAGAAACATCCTTCCATATTGGATCTAATAACAACGGCTCTTCCTATTTCCATATTGGATCTAATAACAACGGCTCTTCCTAATCTAATAAGGGTGCCTCTTCCTTTGAATTCAACCAAATCAACAACAATTAATACTAGATTCCTGGAAATGCAATGAAAATTAATGTATGGAAAACCCTATAATGGATAAGAAACATTTGGAATGTTCACATGAGCTTTCACATAAAAAAATAATTGCAGTGAAAAGGAAGTCCTCATTCGCAAACACCCCTTTATGGGATGAACGAGGCCATTGGAAGGGATGGAGCTTGAATGAAATATCACGGTATCTAACACACTTGGTTGCAATATTTAGAAATATGTGCCCACAGACCTAGAACGAGGAAGACGCAGTTTGGCAGGATATTCTCACGAACCCAATGTTAATCCAAAAGTAAACATAAATACCTCCAAAATAATTTTTTTAGTAAACGTTCTACGAACCCAATAATAATCCAAAAGTGAGCATCTTTTGTTCGCTATTAGCACACAAAAAAATCTTGAGAACTAAAATCGCTAGAAAAGAGGAATACAAGGACGTTTGACGGTCCTGAATTTTAAGCCACCAGAAGAATTGGTAGTACATATTTTCCAGCAATACCCATATGCAAAAGTGGCTTGGGCTGAAGTCCTCTAAGTCAATGTATAACAAAGGCACTAGTCTAAATCAATGTATAACAAAGTTCACTCGCCTAATGACCTCTTCGTGTCTTTTTATTCTTTGCTTAAATTCTACATCTATTTCTGTTTCTAGGCAAGTCGAACCTAAAAAGCATTTGGGAGGCCTTCCCAAATTTTATTTCTTAGCAAGTTTTCCGTGCGAGAGATTATGTAATATTTTAAATTACACTCAACTAGCTGCATTTACACTCAACTACGTGCATCAAAGTCTATGAAGCATTACTAATCTGTAAAAATATGATCTCAAAAATTCATTAAATTTGACTAAAATCTAGAACATGAATATTTAACCAAATAGATTAACCTGAGAAACATCATTGTAATTATTGAATGTAGGGTTTATGCATGGAATAGGTTTAGAGTTTTTGGAAAAGCTAGGGTGCATTTTGGTGAATAAAAATATATATTTTAAACACTAGCAATTTTTAAGCATTCAAGAAGTTTGAGGGTTTATATATATTTTTATCAAGGGTTTAAACAAACTCTCAATCCAGCTCATGTGTAACCTAAACAAACTCTCAATAGAGCTGAATTGAGTCTCTATTTGGCATTATAATGTGCAGTGGCCTCACTTTTGGAGAACACCACCCAAAGAAGTGTTCCACCAAGGTGTTTACCTACTTGATTGACTGATTTGGGGCTGGATGGAGCAATGACCCATCAACATCTCTGAAATTGAAACCAAACACTATCTATAAGCCAAAGTAAGTTTTTTATCATATATTTTCTTGCAAAAGAAATAAATTAATTTGAGATGAAAGTCCACTATACAAAAACAATGAAAACCACAAGGAGAAAACTTTTGAAAGAAAAACAACCAAAAAACCATTAAGGAAACATTTGAAAACCAAAACAAAATCCTAGAAAACAACAAAAGAACCCCAAATTATTTAAGTTCTTTTTAGTTTATTATATTTCATTGAATAAGTTTTCAATAATTACAATGATAGCATATTTATTATCATTTTGTTTCTAAATTTGGATTGTAAAACTTTTTTCCCTAACTATTTTATGTTTTAAAATTTTTCTTAGAAATTTAGTGAAACAAATTTTCAAATATTTAGTTTTTTTTTGTTATTTAAATGTATTTAAATTCAAAGAAATTTTACAAAAAATTTGCCAAAATAACTTTAAAATATAAAATTGCCTCAACAAAAACCAATAAATAAACAAACTATAAAGTTAATATTAACATAACTAATATAATTGCTAAATAAAATTATATTTATCAAATAAGAATTTTTATTATTTTAATGTTTAATTTTATTTTTAACTATTTTTTAATTAAATATAGTATCATTAGTTTTTTAAATTAATTACTAACAAAAATATATCTTTAAATCTAAAAATAAAATTTTTATTATTTAATAAATTTTTTTAACCAATAATTAATTTATATATTAAAACATCATGTATAACAACACAAAATTATATTAAATTTTAAAGCTATATATATTATAACTATATATACTATAATATAACATTCATTATATATATAACTAAGATATATAAAATTCAACCGTAATATAATATAAGTATTATAAAAATTAATTATATATACTTGATATAATATTTGTATAAAAAAACATGCACATATCATTTAAAATAACTTAAATGGTAGCACATAAACATATCATATATATAACATGGCACAAAACATGTATATAGAAAATCACATAACTATATATTATAACAATATATATATATATATAATATATATATAACATCATTATAAAACTAATAATGCATTATATATAACATAATATTATAGCTATAAATGTCTTGAAATTTCAAAAATGTATTATTCATTGATATATTAAATTCAATATGGAAAACTCATTTAAAGTGAAAAAAAAAACATTTTGATTTTTTTTAATTTGTATTATATTGTTTCATTATGTAGTGTGTTGTATCAATAACATTATTTTCATGTGCTTGTAATTAGTGCTTTTTGTGTGTCAAGTCAAATATTATAAGAAATTAAAGTCTATTAGATTATTTGGTTGGTATAAAATTTTATTAGTTTTTTAAATAAGTTTATTTCAATCTTTTACATATATATTTGTTGTATGAATAAAATGCAATATTTCGAAATGGTAAAAAGTGTGTACTTATATTTGATCACTCATTTTGATTGTATTTACATGGAACTCAATATTTCTGTTGCTAAATTATAAAAAAATGGACTTTAAAGTTTAGGACTTCATGCTAGATTATTCTACTTGAGTTTACAAATTATCTTCTTGTAAATGGTTTTTCTAAGGCAACATATTTTTCTTGGATTATTTTATATGTATCGTATGCGATAATTTTGTATATATACAATAGTTTAGTCAACAATTTTTTATATTATTTTATATGTATTAAATATGAATTATTTTTAATATGCAGAGCCATTTTCTATATAGCCCCCAACCACACGTCATCAAAGTGTCGGGGGTCTGCTATAAATAGTGAGGCTCATGATAGGTCACGTAACCTAACGAGAGTGTATGTTCCATTCATGGATCTTGGCTTTTGCACTAGCCATATTGTGAGAAGCAATGTTTCTATTTCTATTGATAATTATATTACACATAGTGGATCATCTTCACGTGCTATGTGTGCATATTTAAATCCTCTTTAAACTTTGTGTGTTTATATCTTGAAATTGGTTTTAATTTTTTTAAATCGCCTTCAACTAATGTGTTTGAATTTAATGTACATGTTATTATGCTTATGTCTTGTTATATATGTGTTAAATTATGTTTATGATTTGTAAACCCTCAGTAGGAGGAAGATGAGGTTCACAATGCAACATCCATCCATTCATGGCATGATGCTACAAATAGGATCACACTCGAGGATGTTACGACCCGACATACATGGATTACACGAGAGTTGTGTAAAATAACTACAAGTTCACCTACTAGGCATAGTTTTTCTTTGATGTTGGATACCATTGACAGGTTGATCGATGCATAATGGAGTGTGGGCCCACAAAGTCACCTCGTACATTCCATACAAAGGATTATGAGGTAGGAAGTTAGAAGTCCACATGAGTAAGAGTTGGTGAAAGAGGCCACTAAGAACATTCATGCTTGTGGGGAGTTGTTCAACATCCTTCTAGAGCATATTTCTAGACATCGAGGTCTGATTCCACTAAGATATTTTAGGAATATTGATGCAACCACTTTTATTTATGATCGATTATTTGGAGCCTAAGGTGAACTCCCCCACCATGAAGAGGTCCCATTTACTACCTTTCTTCATATAGATGTATGTGTCGTGACCTCTATTGGAATTATGATGCATGTGTTGTACTTGATGGAAACCCACTTGTAGTAGAACAACTCACTTGTATATTGTAACTAGATGAATCTAAAGGAGAGATATCAGATGTGACAGAATGCATGGAACTTGTGTTTACACATGTGACAAAATGCAGGGTAGTTCAAAAGAATCATTTCGGAAGTAATATGGCAAATTATAGTGTAATAGGTCTATTAAGAGAACATGGCATTAGCATAGAAGAACAAGAAGATGGAAATAAGGTCTACTAATCACAGTAAAGAAGGTAAAGGGAAAGGTTGATGTAAAGAAGTTTAAGAAGTATATGTAGGTCCACTTAGTCAAAAGAGCATATACATGTTGGCCCACAGAACAAAAAGAGTGTATACATATACACACACTTCCACAAGAGGAAAAGCGCTTATATGTTGGAAAACCAAGGTTTTTGTCCAAGGTATTTTGGTCCAAGGTATTGGTCCAAGGTATTCGGTCAGAGGTGTTTGGTTCGAGGTATTGACCCTAGGTATTTGGTCCAACGTATTGATCCTAAGTGGTTTTGCTCCGAGGTATTGACAAAGGATCTAAGTATATAAGGAGGAGGAGGTCAAAGGGCTAAGTGTACAAGGAATGAATATCTTATGAAGTGTTAGATCAAAAGAAAATATGCATGATATGGGTTTTTGATGCTTTGCTCGATATGAGCTTAGTATACACCTAAGTGTTTGATGATGGATGAGACCTAATGATGGATTAAGATCATAACGACTTACCATTATCAAATCTAATAATGGATGGGCTAGATCTGATTGCTAACATATGTTTTATCCTTTATAAGTGATGATCTGGGTATGTCTAAAGTTGGGAGTTGTAGAAAAGTTATAAGTAAGTATTTGCAGATCTATACGCTAGTTCACTTTGGTGAAGATGCATATACACGGTAGTTCGGCTCTTCCAAGTAGCGTATGCAAAAGAAAAGCTTGATGTTCAAGGAAAATTGATGTATCAGATCAGTGATGTTGTTTTATTTTTGTCTGTCAATGAATTCTTCTTAGATTTGAATGTAAAAATCAATGCATAAGGAGGTTGGCATTTCATTGATTGATTTTATAAGTGAGAAGAAGTGATCTCTATTGTTTCCTATGTAAATCTCTATAATTTGATAGTACATGTTCAGTATATTTCTAGTTGGTACATATTTGATTAAAAAGTTTATATTTGCAGTAGTTTTGAAGGTATACCCAGGTTTTATTAATGGAAGTAGCGTAAACACATATTTTGGGTTCAACCAAGTAGCATTTACATTTCGATACAGGGCTTTTGAGGTTACAGCTTGATCTAAATGATGATGCATAGTTCTGGGTTCAAATCTGTATACTAGCTACAATGGTCTATCCATTCCAGTTGATTGGTTGAATTTGATTAAGTTTGAAAGAATTGTTGATTTAGTTGTGTCATAGGTTCAGTGATGGTTTGATTTATTTGTTCAATGATTTTTTTATGTCAGAGGTTTCACTGATTGATTCATTGAGAGATTGATGATTGAGTGTCAGTGATTTATTGATTTAGTTGTGGTTGATTCAGAGAGTGATGATTGAGTTTTAATGATTAGTTGATACAGATGTATTTGATGGTTGTATTACAGTTATGATTTTGAGCTTCAATGTTGTTGATGGGTCGAGTATGAAAATTGGATGAAACATGGCCTTCAAATTGTGGTGTTGTGTTCCAAGTGTATCCAGTCTAAAAATTTATGAAACGTGGTCCCTCGAGGAAGAGAGAAGTTCATAGCCTTATGTAGGCCAGCACCTACGTACTGGTAAAAATATCAGCTAGTACAAGATCCAAGGAGTTGGAGCTGCCTTCCAACAGTAGCTAGAAAATGAGTGAAGCTTGGAGACTTTTGTAGGTCGATGCCTATGTACTAGTAAATGGATCGACTAGTACAAGAGATAGGGGGTTGTAGCTCCCTTCCAGTAGAAGCTGGAGAACGAGAGAAGGTTTTTTCCTTCTGCAGGTGTTTTCCTGCATACTAGTATGAGTCTACACCACTACAAGATTGTAAACAAGTTTTTCTTATATTAAAAGAAGATAGCAGTAGGTGGCTTTTGTCCTGCATTAGGTTTCCACCTTAAATCTGGATGTTCATGTGTGTTTCTTATGTGTGATTGTGTTTTATGTTATTACTACACATGGTTACTGTTTATATAGTTAATGAAGTACTAATGCACTAATTAAAGACCAACATATGATGAATTACCTGAATCATAACTTTGTTGGGTATGTGTGGGATTCCTTAAATACAATTGCATGTACATGTGAGTTACCTTCATTGAAGTAGCATATATAAATGAAAGTATTAAAAGAAAAAGTTATTGATATGACTAATATTGATTCACCCCCCCTCTCAGTGTTATTTCCAACAAATTCGTATTAGAGTAGGTCCTTTGGCAGAAGCTTGATCGCTTGAAGGTGATCTGTAGTAACAATGGGAAAGAAACTAAAGAAGAAATCACCTCAAAAGAAGAAGACATCTCAAAGGAATTGTGACAATGGGAGAGATGATTGGCCTTTATGTAGAAGCAACTCTTAAGATTCAGAATCACCTTAGAATGAAGATCAACAAGAAAAATAACTATTAGTAATGAATTTGTTGTCCTCTAGTGATACCTTTCTCTGTTCATTTGAAGATAATGAAAGCGAAAATGAAACAACTGAATTTTCTTTTATGGGTGAAAGAGAAAGAAATGAAATAGAGGCAGAATTTAAAAATCTCAGAGGCACAATTAGAGATCAACAAGATAAGTTACCAGATTAAAAGCTCACTTAGAGGAAGGAAACAAAGTAAGGAAGCAGTACAAGGAAAGGAAGGTCAATGTCAAAATCTATAGGATGAAGTGACATCATTAAGAAATGAAGTAATTGAAAAATGTACAACAATCAATACACTTAAAAATAGATCTAGTTACTATGAAAGTCTTGAAGCCAAGATCGTCTCTCTAAAAGAAGATCTTGAAAAATCAAATAAGCAGAATGAAGAACTACCTCAAGCAGATGAAGAACAAGAAAATGAGATTCTCAAATTAAGGCAATAGTTGGAAGAAGGAAGAAAGGCTGAAGAAATATTGAAGAATCAATATCTGAAAAAGGAAGAGCAATATGAGGTTGAGGTAAATATCCTAAAAGGTAAATTAGACGAAAAGGATAAATTGTTACGATTTCAAGACAATACTAAAATTTCAGATAATAATCTTAGTATTTAAAGGTCTCCTATCATCAAAAATGGTCTTGTTTTTCATGAATCTGTTGAAGGTGAATCTAGCTCACAAGGTGAGGAGAGGAACTCTAATGCAAAATCTAAAATGCTCAACAAGGAGATGAGAGGTCTACCCCATCAACAACCAAGGAATGAAAATCTTTAAAGAAAATCTTTTACTCCTAACTATGGAAGTGATAGTCGATTGTTTCCTCCGATGAATAATGTTGAACCTTTTATATGTCATAATTTTGGACATGTTGCAATGAGATGCAGAAGTAGAATGGTTCAAGACCATCATACAGAAAGATCATCAGCTTCCAGGTACATTAATGGATATTGTTTTTATTGCAATATGTTTGGTCACAAAGCCATTAACTGCTATAGAAGAAATATGAAACATGTAAGATGTTATGCATTTAACAAGTTTGGACATATAGCAAAGGAATGCAGGAGCAAAGTTCAAGCACCATACCAAAAGGAGAAAGCATCATCACACTCAAAGATATGGAAGAAGAAGGAAGTACAGTCAGAAAGAGGTGGCACATAACAGTATACAGACATAATGGACTCAGGGGGAGCTAAAAGTGTGAAACTTCAGTGTCTTAAATCTCATACGCAAGTTTCATGAAGACAGGTTGCATATATATGCAATTCATAAGCTTCACAGTCGTGTATATGTTGATTTAATGAAGAAGCAATGGGAGAGACTCTGAAAAATGGTTTGATATGATTCAAACAATCATCAATTATCTTTTCTGTCTTGACGTTTGATGAATATAGTATCTGGATGTTATTTAGAATTTCTTTTTGATCCTCATAAGTTGTTGATGACTTGATGTATATCTGATTCATGATGATGCCTTGATATTTCTTACTGATATATGAAATGATCAGATTTGACAATGAATAGGTGGCACATGTTCAGGGGGAGAATATGTTATGCTTCTAATAATGCATTGTTGGCAATATGTTTAGAAGTCTTTGGTACCTAATGATTCTCATCAATGGTGATGATGCTTATTTGGCTAAAGTGTTTAAATGATACATCATGCTATGTTACGGTTATGAGTTTCCCATGAAGAAATCTCAGATGATACTTGTATTGCTTGGGGTTACATAGTTGTTATTCAGATCAAATTTATGGATGATTGTTGATGACTTTTGATGATGCATATAGTACATATATGTTGCTTACATGGTGATTTTCATAAGGACAAGGAGAAGTACAAAGCTTGAGTACACAACTTCATTATTTGATGATGAGCCACTCATTTCTTTTATGTTGGTGTCATAATTCCTTCAAAGATGCATAAAGTTCATATGGTGTAGTTATGATGTAGGATTCTTATAGTTCTCGGCTCTCGCATGGTTGTTGTTGTTGATGGTATCAAGATATCTTGAAAAATAACCATGAGCTCATGGTTTTCTAGATACATAGTTGATGGATACACATTATGTTGGATACATGGATGATTACTTAAGTTGCATATTGAAAAATATCGTTGGTTGGCCAAGAGAATGGTGTTATTGCAGGTCTCATGAAGACATAGGTATTTAAACACATGGATATTCGGAGACATGGCTTACTTAGTCACATAATGATGATAACTTATTACCTTATGATCATTGGTTGATGCTTATCAGATGTGACATGTTTCTTAGTGATGATACATGGTTGATATATTGAGGGTTCTTATGGAAAGATCATGTAGTTCTTGATGATGATGCTATGATCATAGATGATGACTATGGTGTTTTCACATACATATGATATGATTTTGTGTTACTGCTTTGAGATATGACATATGCTTAGTTGATTCATGGAAGGTTTTGATAAGGATCTTCCTACTAAGGAAACAGAGCAAGTTGATCTTGATGAGATTAAAGAAGATGAGTAGAATAATATATATATATATATTATATATAGCATACGCTGTCATAGGTTGATGATAATTACATTGTCATATCTTGGGAACTAATGATGGACATATACAGGTTGCTCATATATTCACTAAACCACTACCGAGAGAAACATTTGAATATCTTAGACAAAATTTGGGAGTAGTTGTTGCATCATCCTGCTATTAAATATAGTTTTTCAAAGGAAGGTTATTATACGTTGGTTTCATGAAGTATAGTTGCTTATACATGTAGGTTTTTGTGGCTAAAGAAGCATATATGCTTTTTTGATGAGAAAAAATATGGGTGAGACTCTGATATGGGCGCTTTGTCTGATGTTGATGAATATAGTCTTACGATATCTTCTTTTCATTACTTTTTATTTGACTAGCAAAGATGCCTTGATGAATGTCTTGTTTACAATGCACTGGTATCACAGGTTTGGGGGAAGTATTAGCCTTCACTTGCATTCTACATTGTTGGCGTTATGGTTGTTGAGTCGAGCTATGGCTTCAGCTATTTATTTCATGTTTTGCTTAAGTTATGTAAAAGTCTACAGTGTGATATGACTTCTCATACATTTGAATGGGTCCTATTGGACAAGTGATGTAATTTTTATCTCCACTTTGCAAGGATGGATGATGTAATATTTATTGTATTTATGTCATGTATAAACAATTGGTATATCCCCACTTGGTTGGGTGGATGAGTCAAATTTGGTATATCCCCATTTGACTGGGAGATTGATGTATGTATGAGTCATTGGTGATAGGAAGGTCAAAATCACATAGTTGAGCTATAGAGTCATGTTATTCTTTTCGAAAATATTTTTGTAGACTTTGCATGTGCTCAAGGGGAGCATGGACAGTTTAGTGCTTCACATCATGTATAAAGGGGGAGCTTAATCATATAATTCAGCATGTGCCTAGCGGGAGCATAATCAATATTCAGTTGTTCAAATATGAAAGTATTCATTTTGGTCAACCCTTTGCCCTTGATATGAAAGGAGGAGAATATCTTGGTCTACCCTTTGCCCTTGATGTCAAAGGGGGAGAGTATTTTGGTGTTGTTTGTTATCTCTAACAATTTCTACATCTTGCAGTAATCAACACCAACATGGTTTCCATCATGTCCAAAGGGGGAGATTGTTGGCATTATGATGCATGTGTTATACTTGGTGGCAACCCACTTGTAGCAGAAAAACTCACTTGTATATGGTAACTAGGTGAATCTACATAACTAGATGAATCTATAGGAGAGATATCAGACGTGATAGAATGCATGGCACTTGTGTTTACAAATGTGACAAAATCCAAGGTAGTTCAAGGGAATCATATCAGAAGTAATATGGAAAATTATAGTGTAACAAGTCTATTTAGGGGTAATAGATCATTCACATAGAAGAACACGAACATGGAACTAAGGTCTACTTATTAGAATAAAGAAGGTAAAGGAAAAGGTTGATGTAAAATAGTTTAAGAATTATACGCAGGTACACTTAGTCAAAACATTGTATACACGTTGGTCCACATAAGAAAAAGAGCATATATGTATACACACACTTCCACAAGAGGAAAAGTGTGTACATGTTGGAAAACCAAGGTTTTGGTCCAAGGTATTTGGTCCAAGGTATTGGTCCAAGGTATTTGGTCCGAGATATTTGGTCTGAGGTATTGACCCTAGGTATTTGGTCCAAGGTATTGGTCCTAAGTGGTTTTGTTCTGAGGTATTGACAAAGGATCTAAATATATAAGGATGATAAAATCAAAGGGCTAAGTTTACAAGGAATGAATATCTTATGAATTGTTAGATCAAAAGAAAATATGCATGTTATGGCTTTTTGATGATTTGCTTGATCTAATCTTAGTATGCACCTAAGTGTTTGATGATGGATGAGATCTAATGATGGATCAAGATCATATGAATTATCATTGTGTGATTTGATAATGGATGGGCTAGGTCTAATTGCTAACACATGTTTTATCCTTTATATGTGATGATCTAGGTATGTCTAATGTCAGGAATTGCACTGAAGCTATAAGTAAGTATATGCACATATATACACTGGCTCGCTTTGGTGAAGATGTGTATACATGCTGGTTCATCTCTTAAAAGTAGCGTATGCAAAAGAAAAGCTTGATGTTCAACGACAATTGATCTATTAGATTAGTGATGTTGTTTTACTATTGCCTATCAATGAAGTCTTCTTAGATCTGAACATAAAATTGAATGCATAAGGAGGCTAGTATTTGATTTATTGATTTTATAAGTGAGAAGAAGTGATATTTCTTGTTACGTGTGTAAAGCTCTATAAGTTGATAGTAAATGTTCATTATATTGTTGGTTGATACAAACTTGATTCAAAAGTTTATATTTGCAGTAGTTTTGAAGGTATACACATGTTTTATTAATGGAAGTAGCATATACATGCAATTTGGGTTGAGGCAAGTAGCATATACATTCTGATGCAAGGTTTTTAAGGTTACAATTGGTTCTGAATGATGATGTAGAGTTCTGGGTTCAAATCTGTATACTGGTTAGATTGATCTGTCTGTTGTAGTTGATTGGTTGAATTTGATTAAGTTTGATTGAATGGTTGATTTAGTTGTGTGAGAGGTTTAGTGATTTTTTAATTCAATTGTTCAGTGATTGTTTTATGTCAAAGTTTTTAGTGATTGATTGATTCAAATATTGATGATTGGGTTTCAATTATATTAGATATTGATGATTGAGCATCAATGATTGATTGATTTAGTTGTGGTTGATTCAAAGAGTGATGATTGAGTTGCAGTGATTAGTTGATGCAAATGTATTTGATGATTGTATTTTAGTTATGAATTTGAGCTTCAATGTTATTGATGGGTCCAATATGAAAATTGGATGAAATGTGACCTTTAGATTATGGTGTTTTGTTCCATGAGTATCTAGTCTGAAAATTTATGAAACGTGGTCCCTCGAGGAAGAGAGAAGGTTGTAGCCTTCTGTAGGTCGATGCCTATGTACTGGTAAACATATTGGCCAATATAAGAGCCAGGGGGTTGGAGCTCCCTTCTAGTAGTAGCTGGAAAACAAGTGAAGTTTGGAGACTTATGTAGGTCAGCGCCTACGTATTAGTAAATAGATCGGCTAGTACAAGAGTTAGGGGTTGTAGCTCCCTTCCAGTAGAAGTTGAAGAACGAGAGAAGGTTGTTCCCTTTTGCAGGTTGGTGCCTAAGTACTGGTATGAGTTTACACTAGTACAAGATTGTAAATAGGCTTTTCTTATTTTAAAAGAAGACAACATTAGGTGGTTTTTGTCCCGCATTGGATTTCCACCTTAAATCTTGGTGTTCATGTGTGTTTCTTATGTGTGATGGTTTGTTATTTCATTACTGCACATGATTGTTGTTTATATGGTTAATGAAGTATTGATGCATTGTTTAAAGATCAACATATGATGAGTTAACTAAATCATAAGTTTGTTGGGTATACACGGGTTTCCTTAAATACAGTTGCTTGTACACTCGAGTTACCTTCATTGAAGTAGCATATATAAATCAATGTATGAAAAGAAAAATTTATTGATCTGACTAATACTGATTCACCCCCCCTCTTAGTATTATTTCCAACAATGTCATCCATGACACTGGGGGGTGTGCGATCCATGTGACACAGATTAGGTTCATATCTACGAAAATGTTGGCTCTTTTTATCAAATTGTACATATTTATTTATATTAATTTAGTTCATATTATATTTCATTTATATTAATAAGTTCATGATAAAATGTAGACATAACCTAGCTACATGAAGGAGCTTATGAGGTCATCCAAGAGGAAATCTATCAACCAAACCAACCTCCACCAATTCATGTTTCCATGGATTCTCCTCCACCTTCACCTTATAACACTCATGTCGAGGAGAGTTAGTATGTACAACCACATGGACCAATAGTTGAGGTAAAAAAAATATTCCTAAGATTTCAACATTTTCTTTTTTTAAGTTACATGAATGCTAATTAGTTCAGAAAATAATTATAATGTATCCTTTCCATTGTGTACACATGCCTATATGCAAAGTGTTCTCGATGTCACAATTATTTGGAAGCATGACCTAGATGTTAGGTATAACAGTATTGAAGATGTGGGTCCATTGATGAAAGCCCTAATCTTTTAGCCACAAGCAGGGGAGAACCAAACCCATATTGATTAGACCCCCATCCTAGATGACTTGCATTTGGACTTGAATGAGCTTATTATATTCATATAAATAATTAAATTTGGTTCAAAATAAGTTATTTTGATATTGTTTATTTTATACAAATAATGATCTAATTAGTTTGAATTTGAATGTTTTATATTGGAGTACCAGATTATGGATGATCACTTTGCGTAGCATAATTCATATAGGAGTTATTGTGGTACATAGAGGATATAGTTTGTATTATTTCAAGCCCATTTCATAGGTAACATTCACATGTGTTACATACTTTGTATATTTTCATACTTGGAAAATTTATGGATGTACATGAACGTTGTTTTTGTTTATGGATGCTTATTATTTCAATTGATGGACATTCATGTAACATTTGTACTTCACAGATGTTTCCATATGAGCATTTTATTGATACATTCATTATTTAATTTTATGGATTTTTATTCATATTTTTTATGGATGTTCATTAAATTTTAATGTTTATGGATTTCTCATTTCATAGACTAAGAAAATAAATACAATCCTAAGTTATAATGCAACTTACTTTCATACTTAAAATTAATTAAAATATATGATGGTTCAATTAAAAAACATAAATAGGATTGAAATAAATTTAAATTCAATTTTAAAATATGTCTCGTAAACAATAGGTAAGTTTTATCAATTTTATTTCTTTTGAGGTCATCTACAAGATTTTAGTCATAAAAGACATTTAAGTCATATGTATTGAATTTAATATACCAAAAAAAAATTTATAATATATGTTTCTATAATTTTATATATAATTAATTATGAACTTTCTTAAATTTACTTGGCTATCTTCAGGTTCAATTAAAAAGAAAAACGAAATTGAAATAAGTCTTATTCAATTTTAAAAGATGTCTTATAAACAAAAAAAAGAAAAAGAAACGTTTATTCAATTTTATTTCTTTTTAGGTCATCTACAAGAGCTTAGTCCTAACGTGATATAAGTATGATCTTACCTTGATAGATAAAATGAACTAAAATATTTCATATATCAATTTAATATTGATCATGTAAATAATTACAAATATGCTTCATATTGGCTTGTGGAAAATGTCTTTTAGTGCAATCAAAATGTATGCTATTACAATGATTTTAAAAATAAATTATTTGAATTCTAAAGACATCAATATTATAATTTAAAAAATGTATATATAGAGAAGTTTGCAACTCACTCATATACCATTTCTTGACCAACTCTTATAAGTATATTTCAATCAATTTCTTATCTCAAGGTTAAATTAAAAAACATAAATAGGATTGAAATAAATTGTATTTAATTTTAAATTATGCCTTTGCAAAAATAAATAAAAAAAATATTCTATTTAATCACTTTGGACGTGATATACAAGAGCTTAGCCATAACATGATATAAGTACAATATTACTATGATGTAAGTATATTTGATACTTAAAACGAACTAAAATATATCATGTATCACTTTAATACTGAGGTGGAAAGTACTACAAATATGTTCCATATAGGTTTTCAATTAAAAAACACGAATAGGATTGAAATGACTTTTATTCAATTTTAAAATATGCCAAAGGTAAACAACAAATGAGTTTTATTCAATATTTGTTGAAAATGAAATAAGAATATCCTAATTTAATTTTTCCTTCAATTAAATTAGGAATAGAATTGTAATTCCATATCATAAGACAATTTGTACTAGTTAGCTAAGTTAAATTGACTTAATTAACTCATTTAATTTGAGTTAAGGGTCTAACTTGAGTCATGTAGAGTGTATGCTACATTATAGGAGCCCTAGTTGAGTTTATTTTGATCTCTAATTAATTAATTCATTTAAAGTAAGTTAAACTATTTCCAACTGATAAAGGAACTAGTAAGATGTCAAAGGGTGGGGTGTTGCTTCATGTGTTCATCTAGTTAACTAATAATTCACTCAGAAATAAATCATGCATGTTAGATATGAGTGTTATCTAGTTGATAATGGAGTTCAAAGGGAATGTAATATCAATTTTACAATCATCTCAATTCTACAGGTGGTGCATGTAGAGAGAGGAAGTCCCATGAGGTTTGTGCAATTCCAATTGAGAAATTGGTTTATTATTGGCCTAGGCTTGTCCAGGAAGCTATGAGATAGGTAGATAGTGCACATGTTTCCCACGCTTGAGAAAATCATTATAATATTCTCATATTTTCTAACTAATACAATACATAGATATCAAGTAGCTGTGGCTTTCCCTAGGAAATCATTATGTAATGTGTTTATTGAAATATTTATATTGTATGCTTTGTGATTTGGTGACTCTTTAATTATTTGTGTTAATGAGTAGAGTATATTCAAGTCTGTTGTTTTATTATATTACAATTAGCAGTTTGAATCTATAAGGAATTTCTACATGGTATTGGAGTAGAAATCACCCTTTAAGAGGAGAATATGAGCTTGTCTTTTGTAGGTGAAATTGAATTTATTGTATCATTCTTCAGAGTTAGCACGATGTCATTCGATGGATTGAGACTCAAATATTCCCTTCAGGGTAGTTCAAACTATATTTGTTGGAAGGATAGGATGGAGGAAGTGTTTGAAGACAATAGGATTAAGGAATTCATGGAGAAATATATTCCTAGGCCTTGAGCAATTGATGCTCAAAATCTGACAAAGTGGAGTAAATGTGTTGTAAAGTTGAGAAGGATTATCTTAGAAGGTGTTTGATTTCATATTGTATCAAAACTCCATTGTAAGGAGACTCCATATGCAATGTGGAAGGACTTAAAATTTATGTTTCAAAACAACAACGACCATAGGGTCCTGGTACTGAAGGACAAGCTCACGAAAATCAATGTGGAGAAGGCCGACACAATACCAAAGTATTTGACCAATTTCACCCAATTTTTGGATGAGATTGGAAGTGTTGGTTTTATATTTGTTGAAGATTATATGGTTAACTTAGCACCTCTAGGCCTTCCCAAGAGCTCGAACAACTACCAAGATTCAGTAAATGGGAGGGAGAAGCTACTAGAGTGGGATAATTTATGGTCTGACTTGGTGCAAGAAGAGATTCGATGGAACACTAGAGATGGATCCTCATCCAAGCATGATCATGAGAAGAATTGTGCCTTAGCTAGAAAGGAAAATAAAAGGAAAGGGAATGCATGCCATTCCAAGTCATATTCTAGTCAGGGTGGAAAGAAGAAGGACTTATCAAAGGTTAAATGTTTTCACTGTTATGAGCTAGGTCACTATGCCGCGAAGTGCTAACAAAAGAAGGATGGAAAAATCCCTTAGGAGGAATCTCATGTGAAGTGATTTCTTCAAAATCCATGTTAGATTTCACCCTCATTTCTTACAAGGTGACATGAGTGATGGGTAGTTTGTGGTATCGCGATAGTGGAGCCTTGTTAGGTCCCTATACTACTAGTGTAACCCGTTATTGTTATTAGCACAACCCCCTTATTATATTGTTATGCCCATGTAGTCCCCATATTGTTATTATTGTACCCCATAGAAGCCCACTATTGTTATTATTGTGTCCTTACATTGTTATTGTTATGTTGGCTCTGATAGATTTTGACCCCTTAGACTCCTATATATAGAAAGGAGGTCTTGTCATTTGTATCATCAAATAATTGTTCATTTGTGTAATGTAAAGGAGGTTGTCCCCTCAAAGAGGCTTATTTTGAAGGCGTTTATCTATCTTTTCTATATTTTTGTGAGCTGGTTTCATAAGAAGCCTCATTTAATATGACTGGCATTAAGAATTCCTTAAGTGAGTTGAAGGAGAATGGCCTCCATATACACATCAAAATGAGAGATGATGGAAAGTATAGTGTGACTGACATCAATACTATTACTTTTGAAATGGAGTCTGGTTCTCCTATCACATTAAAATATGCCATGTATGTAGAATTTGGTTTGAGTTACTATGCTAGAGCACCATGGCTATGTTGTGATATATATAAAAGGAAATTCTTTCCTTCGTCACATAGCGTCACTACAAGTGAAGAGGATCAAAACTCAGGTGAAGAACCTCTACAAATTGGATGTAGAAGACTATGCTTCTTTGAGCTCAAAAGCAGAGAAGGTGCAGAGCCAAGACATCGATGAATTGTGGGATAAAATATTGGGTCACTTGTACCATGGAGCTTTGAATATCATGTAGTAGATTTCTACAAGGCTTTCCAAGGGTACACTAGAGTAGAGAGATACATGAAAATGGCATATAATGTAGAAGCCCTCCAAAGCCACCTTTCATGATAATCATAGTAGAGTGCAAGTGATCCTTGAAAGAGTTCACTCAGATGTGTGTGGACCATTATCGACAACCTCCATATCCCAGAATAGGTATTAGGTAATATTTTTAAATGAGTTCTTAGGAAGTACTCTATTTTCTTCATGCAAAATAAATGTCAAACATTCTCTAAATTTTGTGAATTTAAAGCACTTGTTGAGAACGAGACTGGCAAGAAAGTGAAGGCTCTCAATAATGATAACAACAGAGAATATGTGTAAAATGAATTTAACAAACTTTATGCATCATAATACATTCAATGGGATTTAATAGCTCCCCATAACCCACAATATAATGGGGTGGATTAAAGGAAGAACCAAAGTATTGTTGGATTTGCATGCGAAATGTTACTTGATCAGGGCCTACCATTGCACTTGTAGGCTGAAGCATGCAAGATAGTTGTATATGTGCATAACATGAGTCCTGATCAGATTCTCAAGATGAGCACACTAGAACAAACATTTTTAGGTAAGAAACCACATGTGGCACAGTTAAAGGTCTTTGGTTCATCAATTTACTATCAAGTTACTGAGGATGCAAGGAAAGAGCTAGAACCAAGAACCAACAATTGAGTTGTGCATATTTGCAGGGTACACTAATACACCTAACAACTATCAGGTGTACCTCCCATATCAAAAGATTATAATGATTTTTAGATATGTGAATTTCAATGAAGAGAAGACCACGAGATGTTCTCTTGAGAGCGAGCTTTAGTTACAAGGAGATGAGGAGATTTTAGCTTGATAGGAAGAACCTTGAGATGATGTGGAGTAGCCACATGCAGAGGAGAGGAGAGTGGAAGCACCCACTCATGTAGAAACTTCTAGAGATTGAAGGAAGTGCACCAAAGAGGCTAACGGATTAATGCATGATGCTAGGGAGAATGTGGGAGAACTAACATCATAGCGCAATCAGAGGAAGTAACTAGCTTGGTATAGTTGCTACATGGCCATGATGAGTGAGAGTGTAGATATTGAGCCATTATCATTTGAGTATGTCATGTAACAACCAATATGGGTTGATTCCATGGTTGAGGAGTATGACTCCACTATCAGAAAAGGTATTTAGAAAGTGTCCTAAGACTAACGACCAAGTTAGTGGTGAGTCCTACACGGCCTTATAAAGTAAGGAAATTAGTAGATGGGAGTTTATAGAAACACATGGCCAGATTTGTGGCCACAGGGTTCTCTAAGGGGGATAGAATTAATTATGAGGAGACTCTTCAATCAAATATATTCTTTTAGTTTCAATGAAAATGGGATGGAAGATACATTAACTGGATGTGACGACAACCTTCCTCAATGGAGTGATTCAAGAAGAGGTGTACATTAAGGAGCCAAAGGATTTGAGTCCTTCAACAAATAGTCACATTGGTGAAGACTCAAGTGACCATTGTATGGATTGAAACAAGCACCCCATGCTTGGTACACCTAAATTGATAGCTATTCGATAAGGTTTGGCTTCGCCAAAAGTGAAGAAGATGCAAACATTTACCATATTGTGATTGAAAGTAAATTGTTTATTATAGTATTATATGTCGATAATTCAATTCTAGGAGGTGATGAGAAGCTAGTAAAATATTACAAAGAGGACCTTACAAGAGAATTCCAGATGAAGGACCTCGAGCTCATGCATAATTTCCTTGGTGTTGAAGTATGTGAAGGAGATGATGAACTATTTGTCTATCAGGGCAAGTATGTCAATGAGTTACTAAAGAAGTTCCAAATGGAGAGTAGCAAACCCATGGGGACTCCTCTAGTAGAAAATTGAAGGAAGGAATATGCTACTTCAGGTGAAGTAGTGGATTTATAGGCATCTTGTGGGTTCACTTATGTATTTGGTGAAGACATGACCACACATATATTTTGCAGTTAACTAGTTTAGTCAAGAAAAGGTTGAGCCAACCAAACTGTGTTGGAAGGGAGCCAAAATTGTGTCAATATACCTCAGAGCCACAACTTAGTTTCGTCTTTGGTACAGAGGGATAGAGGGAGTGAAGATTCAAGGCTTCATAGATGCAGATTGGGCTATGAGTCCATCCAACATGATGAAAACATTAGGGGAGATCCTTAGTGTTGGGTCAATAACAATTTCTTGTTATAGCAGGAATCTATTCAGTCATCTTGTGAGGCCATCTAGATGACGAAGATCCTTGCTAGGTTATTTGTTCAACATAGGATCCTATATGGGTTTACTATGAAAATCACAGTTGTATCAAACTCTCTACGAATCTGGTTTTTCATGATTGGTCCAAGCATATTAACATATAACATCACCATCTACGAGATTGTGTGTAGAGGAGAATCATGTTGTTGGAGTACATTACTACAGAGGAGAAAGATGCAAATATCTTGACTAACACATTGTCAAAAGGAAAATTTGAGTTCCATAGAGGCAGGATTAGGGTATAATATAATACCTTTCTTATTGAGAGGGAGTCTTGAAAATACAAAAATAACATCCTAATTTAAATTTTTCCTTGAACTAAATTAGGAATAAAATTGTAATTCCACATCATAAGACAACTTGTATGAGTTAACTAAGTTAAATTGACTTAGTTGGTTAAGTTAATTCAAGTTGAGGCTCTAACTTCAGTCATGTAGAGTGTCTCCTACATTACAAGATCCTTGGTTGAGTTTATTTTGAGTTGTAATTAATTAATTCAATTTATCTGATTTAAATTCAATTAAACTAGTTCCAACTAATGCAGGAACTAGTAGGAGGTCAAACATTGGTTTGTTGCTTCACCTGTTCAACCAGCTAACTGATGATTCACTCATCAATAACTCATGCATTTCGTATCCGATAGTTACCAAGTTGATATTGGAGTTCAAGGGCAGTGTACTATGCGTTGTATAATCAACCAAATTGTACATGTGGTGCATGCAGTCAAAGGAAGGCTTATGAGGATTCTACAACTCTAATAGGATAATTTACCTAATTAATAGGGGTTGATTCCCAAGGAAAGAAAGCAAGGAAGTGGGGACTTGGGAAAGTGATAAATTGGTTAAGTATTGGCCTAGGCTTGTCTAGTAATCTATGAGATAGATAGAGATAGTGCAGAGGGTATTTGGGCTTTAGCAAATCATGTAATCTTCTCATATTTTTTGACCAATGCAATATACACAGAGCATAGGCTTTTAGTTGTGGCTTTCCCTAGGAAATCATTTTCCAATGTTTTGGTTGAATTCTTTATTTTGTATGCTTCATGATTTCATGTTCATTTAATTTTTTCGCTCATGAGTAAAGTATATTCAAGTCTATTGCTTTAGTAAATTATAATTAGCAATTTGAATCTAGAATGAATTTCTACAATATTGTTTCTTTTGAGATTAACTGTAAGTTCTTCGTCATAACATGATATATGTCAATCCTATTTGATAACATTTCTAGAATTTTTTATAATGTTATCAACTTTCCTAAATTTACTTAGTTACCCAAGTGTTTCAATCAATTCCTTCTTATTGGAATAAGTTTCATCAATTTTAAAAGATGTTAAGATGTAAACTATAAATAATTTTTGTTCGGTTTTATTTCTTTTGATTATATCTACAAGAGCTTAATCATAATATGTTATATCTGTGTGTGAGTGTGTGTATGTGTGTGTGTGTGTTTTCTATTTGTTGCAGCTTTTACAATTCAATATGAATCATGTGTATAACTATTTCCAGGCTTTATATTAAACTGACACATGACATTTATTAATAACATACACAAAATTCAATGTCGTTCATAACATAGATCAAGTATAATTTCCATTTAAAGTAAACTAATATCATATGAACTTCGTTAAATTATTAATATATTAAATTTTATATATTTATTGATTCTAAATCTATCAAATTAACATAAGGGTCATATTCTTAAAAATAGAACCTCCTTGAGGTTTGGAGAATTTTATTTTTACAAATGGTTCATCGAGCTTGATAGCTCGATCAAGATTGATATATTGATCAATTTCAATAGATCAATCAATCCTTTTAGCTCGATCGAGTCCCTAGTTAACAACGTAAATAGCTCGATTGAGGCTTTCTTAAACCCTCAATCAATCTATTTGAATTTATAATTTAAGCACTTGTTCTAGGTTCGCATGTCCTAAAAACTATAATTTTCACACCCCTTCTGCAAATTTCTTTGCAACACCCTTTTTTACCAAAGTAGACTTAGGGAAAAAAAATTCCCTAACTCGCGGAGTTGATGATGTTGGATTCATCATGAAATACTTTATCCAATGGAACATTAGTTTGATTTTTTGGAATTCATATGACACTAATTATTTATTTTAGACATAATGTTTGAAATTGTTTGGACAGTTTCGAAGAGGATCAATAAAAAATCAATAACATAAAATATACATAGCAAAATTATTTTAAAAAAATACCACTATCTTCGTTTACGAGTAAATTCCAAAATGATACTCTTGGTAAATAGTTGAAAAAAAAATTATGTGCAGAGATGTGTGCAAAATTCAATTGAAATGTTACATATCCAATTTTGAAATATAATAAAAAGTATAATTTTGCATCAAAAATAAATTTTTAATATGAAAAACTTAGTTCTGTTCATGTAGATCATGCTCATCTATATGCTTACTAAAAATTACATATTTTAGACTAAGTTGTACTACATGAACATACACATGCCTCTTAACTTATGGAAAAATTTGCAAGGAAAAACATTTCATTTAATGTAAAATTGACAAATTATATGATGCCTTTTTTTTGTAAAAAATGTTAGAAAATTATATATTATAGAGCAATGGAACACATAAAATATTGTAGAAAGATAAACACATAAAATGCATAAAAAAAGAGAGACACATATATATGTGGTTCACCTAGTTTGGGCTATGTCCGGGGAGAAACAACCAATCCTTCATTTTATATTATCAAGTAAACTAAAGAGATACAACCTACAGCAGATCCGCTGTAATTACCTCTTTGCTCTCAATCTCCTCTCTCTTCCTCATTCAGAATACAAATCTACATAGATGCATTACGATTCCCTCATATATAGCGAGGGGTTTCCTTCTAAGGAAAAAAACCCTAAATTAAACATAACTTATACTATTAGATCTCTGCCTGACGAAGGACTCAAATTGAATACAAAATTACAACATTTTATAAGGAAATTTTACATCTAATTTTAGCTTCAGGAGCATCAGCCCCCTGGAACCCCCCTGCAACGTTAATATTATAGGCGGTGTTGCCACCACATTATGAACTAGGGTCCAATGCGGTGATACCTCTTAATAAAGAAGATAATTATGCTCCACACCTAACAATCTCCCACTTGGATACTGATTATAGTAACTCCACGACTACTTCATTTGCAGGATAATGACTCCACTTTGGACCTAGTTGTTTCTCATCTTCCTCGTCATACTTCAAGACCAATTGAAGCTGAGCAGAATCTCAGTTTCTCCCTGGTTACAACTTCTGCTAACATATCTAAAGGATTTTGGCTAGTATGTATTTTTTCCAGCTTCAACTATCCATCCTCCAATGCTAACCATATGAAATGGTACTTGAGTTGTATATGTTTAGTTTTGGAATGAAATACAGAGTTCTTTGCAAGATGTATGTCACTTTGGTTTTCACTGTATAACCTACCCAACTTCTACTTCGTACCCAATTCATCCAGAAACCTTTGCAACAAAATCATTTCTTTACTAGCCTCTATAGCAGCAACATACTCTGTTTTGTTGTTGAGAGTGCAACAACACTTTGTAGTTTTGAAACTCAACTGGAAATTGTTCCACCTACAGTAAACACATACCCTGTTTTGCTCCTCATGTTATCTTTATCACCCACCATATCTGAATCAACATATCCCTTTAGAGCAATGTTTCAACCACCAAAGCATAATGCTTGATTTGTTGTACCTCTCAAATACCTAAGAATCCACTTCACCACCATCCAATGTTCTTTCCTTGGATTGTTCATGTACCTGCTTACAACTCCCACTGCATGTGCAATATTAGGCCTTGTGCATACCATTGCATACATTAAGCTTCCAATTGCTGATGCATATGGAACTTTAGACATTTCATCCATTTCTTCCTGAGTCTTGGGACACAAATCCTTAGTTTGAAATGGCTAACCAAAGGTATAGTAATCGGTTTTGTATTCTGCATACTAAACCTTTGCAACTCCTTTTCTATGTACTCACTTTCAGACAATGTTAATTTGTGATTCTTCTTGTCTCTAGTTATTCTCGTACCAAGGAATTATTTTGCAACACCCAAATCCTTCATTGGAAATGAGCTCACCAATTTTCTTTTGAGCATATTTATTTCCTGCATGTTAGAACCTACAACAAGCATGTCATCTACACACAATAACAATATAATATAGCTTCCATCATTTTGTCTTTTGAGATAAACACAATGATCAGAGTGACACCTAGTATAAACTTGTTCAGACATAAACTTGTCAAATTTTAGATACCATTCCCTTTGATCATGTTTTAAGACATGCAAGCTCTTCTCAAACCTGCACACTAGCTTCTTCTTCCCTTTTACCTCATATCCTTGTGGTTGTTGCATATATATCTCTTCCTCCAAATCCCCATGGAGAAAAGTTGTCTTTACATCTAGCTTCTCAATATGCAAATCTTCAACAGCTCAAGATGCAGGTCTATACCCTTTTTTTGTGCAAAGCCTTTCACCATAAGTCTAGCTTTATGCCTTTTTCTACCTCCATCTTCTTCCTTCAATTTGTAAACCCATTTATTCTACAATGTTGTTTTACCTACAGACAAGCTGACTAAGTCCCAACTCTGGTTATGTGTTAAGGAGTCCATCTCTTCTTTCATGGCTTGCTCCCACGTCTTCCTAGTTTCTGCCTACACTGCTTCTTCATAACATTCTAGTTCACCAAAATCAGTCAAAAATACATAATATAATGAAGGAGAGTATCGTTCAGGGGGTCTACTTTTGCTGATAGATCTTCTAAGACCACTTTAAGGTGTTTTTTGCTGTTGTGGTTTTTTTTCTGGCTATTGATCATTATGACTTCCAGGCACCATCACTTTTTTTGTGATCTCTTCAAGCACTGTGTATTCTCTATTTTATTTTTCCTATTTCTTTTCCTACAGTTGATCCTTATACAAAACGTTTTCATTGAATATGACATCTCTTCTTCTAATGATTTTGTGTTTTTCATAATCATAAAAGTGAAAGCCAAAATCATTAACACCATATCCAATAAAGGTACATTTATTTGATTTTTCCTCAAGATTTGTTCTATTTTCTCTATTAATTTGGACAAAGGCTTCACAACCAAATTTTTTGAAAATGAGAAGTTAACCTTTTTACCCGTCCATGCCTCCTCTGGAATACCACCATCCAAGGAACTTGAAGGCACTTTTTTTATTAGATAAGAAACAATATCTACAGCAACTGCCCAAAATTGTAAACGCAATCCTGCATGCAATCTCATGCACCTTGCACACCCCATGATTGTCCTATTCATCCTTTCTGACACACCATTTTCCTGTGGTGTTCCTGGAACTTTCTTCTCTCTATGAATTCCATTTTCTGAACAGTACCTATCAAACTCTTTGTTGCAATTTTTACTTCCATTGTCTGATTTGAGACACTTCAACCTCTTTCCTGTCTCATTTTCAACCAAAGCTTTTCATTTCTTAAAAGTATCAAATATATCAGATTTATTTCGAATACAATAAATCCAAGTCTTTCTGGTCACATCATCACTAAAAGCAACATAATAACAAGAGCCACCAAGAGATGATACCTGAGCAAGTCCCCGTACATCTGTATGCACAAGCTCTAATTTTTCGCTCTTCTTTTCTTTCACAATTCTGAGGAATTTGACTCTCTTTTGTTTTCCATAAACACAATTCTCAGAGAATTTTAAATAAACATGCTTCAAACCTGGCAACAAATTTCTTGAGTGAAGAATCTGCATCCCCTTCTCACTCATGTGCCCAAGCCTATGATGCCACAATGATGGATCTTCTCCTATAGAGGTTAAGGAATTAACAAAATTAGAAATACCATTACATAAATATAATGTACCGACCTTTTCTCCTTTTGATATTACCAAGGATCCTTTAGTGACCTTCTAGGCTTTATCTATAAAAGTAGTCACACAACCTTCACCTCCCAACTTCCCTATTGAAATCATATTTTTCTTCAGATCTGGAACATGTCTTACCTCCTTCAATAGCCATTGATTTCCATTTTTTTGTTTTATGAAAATTGTACCCATTCCAATGATTTTAGAGGGTTTATCCTCACCCAATCAAACCTGTCCAAAATCTCCTTGAACATAATCATGAAAGTGTTTCCTATCAGGTGTGGCATGGAATGAGGCCCCTAAGTCTACTACCAAAGCATCAATAATATTTTCTAAAGAAAGAATCAAAGCATGTTGCAACACATCACCTGTTACATTCACTTCATGGTTATTTTCTTGTTGTGTGTCTCGTTCCCTTCCCTTTTGAGACTTGCAGTATTTCTTCAGGTGTCCTTTCTTCCTACATTTACAACACACTCTCCTTGATCTGGACTTAGATCTCCCTTTTATTGACTTACTGCGATATCCAGGGACCTTTCCTACTTCCATTTTTCTTCCCCTAGTCTCTGCAATCAAAGCATTCATTGATGCCTCACTGGAGCTTTTCCATTGCATTCCGTCACTAAGGATTACACTAACAACATAACCAAACTTTAAAGTACTCAATCCAGAGATAGAGTTACTAATGGCCATAACTAAATCATTCCAACTTTTTGGCAATGAGCACAGAAATAATAGAGTCCTAACTTCATCATCAAAATTTACCCCTACAGAACGTAACTCACTCGTAACTATATTAAATTCATTTAAATGATCAGCAATGGATCCACATTCTAACATCTTCATATTAAATAAATGCTTCATAAGAAATACCTTATTTGAGGCCGAGCGATTTTCATATAGTTTGGCTAATGACGACATTAAACCCTTTGTTTTCATTTCCTTTGTAATATTAAATGCTACCGATGCCGCTAGGCACACTCGTATTTTTCCAAGTGTGTTTCTATTGTGAATATCCCATTCTATGTTTGTCATACTGATTGACTTCTTTGCCTTTATGTTCAATGATTGGTATAGATCTCTCTAATATAGATAATCTTCCATCTGCATCTTCCATAGTTGGTAGTTTTGGTCGTTAAATTTTTCGACCCTAAACCTACCGTCTTCCGCCATTGCTCCCACTTGAACCAGGGACCCTTCTCTCCTATGAGTTTATCAGCCAAATATATCTTCAGCTCTGATACCAGTTGTTATAAATTTATATATTACAGAGAAAGATAACGCATAAAATATTGCAAAAATATAAACACATAAAATGCATAAAACAAGAGAGACACATATATACATGGTTCACCTAGTTTCGGTTATGCCCATGGAGAAATAACCAGCCCTTCCTTTTATAATATCCAGCAAACTCAAGAGATACAACCTACAACACATCCATTGTAATTCTCTCTTCGCTCTCAATCTCCTCTCTCTTCCTCATTTAGAATACAGATCTACATAGGCACAATACAATTCCCTCATATATACCGAGGGGTTGCCTTCTTGGGAAAAAAATCTTAAATTAAACATAATTTCTACCATCATATCTCCACCTAATGAATGGCTCAGATTGACTATGAAATTACAACATTTTACAAAAAAAATTTACATCTATTTTTAGCTTCGAGGGAACCACCCCCTCGACCCCCCCTGCAGTGTAAATATTACAATCGGTGTTGCCGCCACATTATGAACTAGTGTCCAATGCGGTGATACATCTTAATAAAGAATATAATTAGGCTCCACACCCAACAAAACATATTATTAGGACAGCAAAATAATTCTCCAGAAATTTTCAATTTTCTCTCAATCAAAATCCACAATGCTTATATGAATTTTCAAGAGGTCAATTTGCTAAAAGAGTAAAATTTTGAAATTTCATTAGCACATTTGGACCAAAAGTATAAGCCACCTTCTTGCATTAACCCTCCAAATGCAGCAAACATATCATGAAGTTGAAATTATGCTTAATAAAATAGGAATTATAAGAATGGAAAAGGAAGAGAAAAGTTGGATTATTTATTTTGATTGAGCTTCAAAGAAAAATTCAAGGGTGGCATGATGGGGAGGGGTATTGTATAGACCTAGAGTAACTCAATTAAGAAAGAACAAATGGAATGGGGATAAATGGGAAAAAGACAATAATAAATGCATCCCTTATTGCAAGGCTTAATATTTCCTACCATAGCACAAGTACCCGACATTAAGATCTTGGGGGACTCATTCACCATTATAAAACACTGATATCAATGAAGCTCACCTAGGGATAACCTTTTGGAGAATATTTTGAATAGAATAAAGAATATTATGGATAACATTCGAAATAGACAGTAATTTTGTATTCTTAGTAAACATAATGCAGAAGATGATAACTCTGAAAATCATGCATGCCAACTTCAAGCAAGACAATTAGAACTAAATGGATAATTGGGGTGGGGGAATCTACCCTAGTTTTTTACAAGGTTGAAGTTCTTTTTAATAAAATACAAATCATAAATTTATCCTCATTATTTGTCAAATTTATTTCTCAAATAATAGGATTCATGAATGAAGGAAGGAATTATAGTATATATTGGGTAGAGGCCCCAATGAATGTTTTCGAAACCCCATTTAGGTGAGAACATGCAGACACTAGGTGCACGCAACCTTTGAATGAAATTGAAACCATATGCAAGAAGAAGTATAGGGAACCATTACACAATATCTCATAATTATAATGGCTCTAACAAGGGAAGAATTTATGAATTGTAATGATATGGTTATGGAGGAAGGAGGTGGAATAAGAATGTGAAAGTCACCAACTCAAGATATATAGTTGACAGGGGTGTCAAAGTAATTGGAAAGTTCCTTATATTATCTTAGCTAGACAGCGTAGTGAACCATGTCTTCATCTAAGGCTAACTCAAATAACGGAACATATTTAGCCCTATGATGGGTTACGAGAAACAAATTGTCTAAATAAAGTGCATATATATATATATATATATATTATATATATATATATATATATATATATATATATATATATGCCTCACAATGCCTATGTTTGGCCAACCTCTATTTCTTCGGTGCTATTGCTACAAAGGTGACCAAAATGATGTATCTCTATGAAAATGCCATAGCACAGTGCTACCAAGAATATTGAAAATCCCATGTATGGCCAGCTCTTTTTAGGGCTTTTTTTCAAGATGAGATAAAAATCAAAGTATTTTTGTGGAAAATACCTTGCCATATAGTGATAGGGATAAGAATAAGTATAATAGTAGTATGATCCATTTGAATGGAAGAGAGATGAAAGGTATCCTTTGATCTGCTTTAGAATTGGAGGCAAAGGTTTGGTCTATGAACTTCGGAAGCAACAAACTCTTTAAGGACATCTCGACCAAAATGTGCACTAGTAAAGAAAAATATTCGAGAACTAGCAACAATGAAGGACATATAAAAGGCAATTGCAATGAAAGGATCTATAAAGTGCTAAATCAAATGGGGGAGTTACTTGAGATGGAGGAAACAAATCGAGCTTAATGTCAATGTGCTAGAAGATATAAAAATTATAAAATGAAATAATGCTAGGGAAGAGGATGAAATAGAGGCCCTACATGAGTAGACTTTAAAGTTAGAGGATTGACTTAATTTTATGTGCAATAACTCCATTGTATCTAGTTCTGGGAGTTAGAACAATATGCACTAATTCCTTGACATGAATGAACTTCCAATGGAGAATAATATCGAACTCAAGTAAGATATGAATTGTTACAAAATTTCTATTTTATTAGGTAGTTTTTCCATATTATACACATAAATGTAATGATTTGTTTAAGAAACTAGTAGCCCCTTTTTCTCCTAGGAAATATTAGAGCATATCCACCCAAATAAATCACTTCTCTTTGGCTTATTAAGAGAGCCTAACTCTGAGAGAATTGAGGATAATTGGACTCATGACCTGAGTAGTCCCTTAAAAATACTAGTAGCAATGATCAATCAAAGGACAAATGGGAGAAATAATAATATTGTACCACACTTCTTCTGCATTTGTTGTGGCTAAGCACAAATTTAGTAACATATGTATACTCATTATATTTGTGGTTTCAGCTAGTATCCTCAATCCATTAATACTAATAGTGTTAATATAATAAAATTATTTAGAAAGATTACAATGTCATCTTGAAATTGTGTTTCTCAGTTTAAATACATTGATTTCAAACATGTTATCATCTAGGAATTCAAATACGATGAAAGGAATCATCATATTATGTTAGGAAATATTGTGGGAACTATTTTTGTATTGTTGAATACATTGTATTATTACATACAAATAAAAGAAAAGCCATTCTTTTGCCAATATCGAAGGATGGTGAGGATGAAGGATAGCACTAGGAGCTCCTGCCAATCTCAAAGGATGATGATGAGGATGAAGGAGGGACCAAGAAGCCTTTCCAATCTCAGAGGATGAAGGATGAGACCATGAGGCCTTGCCAATCTGAGAGGATGAGGATGAGGATGAAGGAGGAGACTTGGAGGCCTTATCAATCTCAAAGGATGATGATGAGAACGAAGGAGGTGACCAAGAGGTTTTTAAAAAAGGAGGATGAAGGAGGAGATAAAGTCAGACAATAGATCATAGTGTTGTTTACGGAGGAGATGATTTCCCCTAGCTAATGAACAACCATTCCTTGTCGAAATCTATTCCTTAGTTTTTATTTGGACCTTGGAAGTGATTAAATTAATTTTTCTTATGATAGAAATGGATTCAACACCATTAAAACCCCTTGGGTATACAAAATCCTAAATCTTGAAAATTGTAACCAAATTTCCAAAACAAAATTCCAAAGTTTAACAAAATCATGGTGGAATTTCTATCATTCCCTAGACAAAAACTTAGTCTCATTAGCATATTACATATAATTCTTGGGAAGGGATTTTCTTTGGAAACTATGAGTGTTGGAGGTTTTTCTCTATTGGCGGTGCTAATGAGGATGATACCCTACATGATAACTCCATCTAATCTCACTATTACATTTAGAAGTACTTTGCCATCCATCGATTATTTCCATAATCTACAAAGGCGAGAGGTGTACGATGAAAAAGACAATAGAAAGCTTCCAAATATTTTTTGGGAGTATTGTTTTATAAGAATTTGAATTTATATTTGATACTGAAGCTAGAGATTATCTCATAGTCTATGACATATTATTTTGTAATTTACACTGGCCACCATCTTGTTCCATTGTGACAATATGGAGAAATGTCGCCACTTACTTACAACGTGGATTTCCCATCATACTAAAAAGGTTCGTTGAAGATATTTGTTATAATTTTCATAATAATTCATTGATAGTAGAAGTTATTCGTATGTGTTATAATTGTCACAATAATATAGTCAAAGAAATGAAAAACCTTGTAAGCTTAGACATTGCATCTATAACAACACGACAATATAAAGAACAGAACTCTTTCAACCACAACTAGAAAACAATTGTTATTTTGATTTTCCAATTTCAAAGGCATTATTAGTCCTTGCCTATGTCATAGGAGTGACTATAGCATTCGATAGGACGTCGTCATAGCAGTGACTATAGCATTCGATAGGACGTTGACCTGCTATTAAATTGCGGCCCACAAGAATTTATCCTAAGTTATTTCTCGGGCGGCAAGACTAGCCAACACCTAAGCCGTGCACACAACTTAATTTATCCTAAGTTCTTTCTGGGGCGGCAAGACTAGCCAACACCTAAGCTAATAGCATCAATGTTTAGACGTTTGTTCATTTGCATGTTGACCACCTGTGAGAGCCTGTGTTTACCACACAAGCTTACACAACGTATGGAACCTTGTCAAAGCTTATATGACAAGCACAAAAAAACCGTGCGAGGAGCCTTCCACCTCTGTGTACTCGTTCCTAACTCTGGTGAGTTCTTTTGATCTACACCGAAGCCATAGCCTCCATTGTTTCATCGTGATGTCTGTGTCCCACAAAAGTTCGAGTAAAGTAAGGCAATGGCTAGCACCTTGAGGGTCATCGATGAATTTCTGTATATGGATCTCATCTGATAGAAATTCAGTGTCTGAATCTTGTCTTTTTGGATCACAGGGGCGAAGCTTTCATGCATGACTTTTTAGCTTTAATTTTTTTAATTTGGCAGAGAATTGAACTTAACAATGGAAGTCAGTGCCGGATTGGTTTCCGGTTCTCATAAAAGAAATGAGTTCGTGGTCATCCATGGACATGAGGAGGTCGGAAATTTATACAGCACGTTGGTTTTTCGTAGGCATTGTGAGTTACTTTCGGGTTGTTGTGCTCATTTTAAATTTGAGACTTAGAAAATTTGTTTTATTATGTTGCATTGCAGCCGAAGCCTTTGAACAAGTTGAGTGGTCACGTCTGCCAGATTTGTGGCGAGGGCGTTGGGCTTAACACAGACGGCAAGTTGTTCGTTGCCTGTAATGAGTGCGGGTTTCGTGTCTGTCGGCCGTGCTATGAGTACGAGAGACTAGAAGGAAATCAGTCGTGCCCGCAGTGCAATACTAGTTACAAGCGTAAAAAATGTTATTTTTTGCTCTGGAACTCCTTAAAATTTTATGTTGAATTTGGACGTTCTCGGCAGCTTTGTAGCATTGGTTCAGGTTGAATTTGAACATTCTTGACAAATTTATTATACTTCATGTTGGATTCTTGAAAAGTTCTAATTTGATGCCGAATCTGCATGGTTTCGCCCATATGAAAGTATGATTCAAGCTAAATTTCCTAGTTCATGTTACATTTCAACGTTCTTTGCAAATTTATTCTAATTCGAGTCGAGTTCTTCAAAAGTTTGTAGAGTTTATGCTGAATGTGCATGTTCTCGACAATATGAAAGGATAACCCATGTTAGCTTTGCAAATTTGGGTTGAATTTGAACGTTCTTGATAAATTTAGTTTAATTCGGGTCGAGTTTGCATGGTTTTGTCAAATTTACAGTAGAATTCAAATCGAATTTTCCATTTCTTGACCAATTTACCATCCATCGTTCTGCATTTGCACATTCATGGTAAATTTACCACGATTTATGACTTTAATGATGTGAATTTGGTGATATGGTACGACATTTGCAGGGAGTCCAAGTGTGGAAGGTGACGATGATGAAGAAGACGTTGATGACATAGAACATGAATTTAATGTGGAGACTCAGCAAAGAAACATGCAGCAGATCACCGAGGCGATGCTCCACGGACGCATGAGCTATGGCCGAGGTCCTGACGACAAAAATTCGCAGATTGGTCATAATCCAGAGCTTCCTCCACAGATTCGTGTACTTGCAAACGGCCACTCGGTACTGATCAATGCCCTGAATTTTCTTTCACGAAATTTCTGGAGAATGCATAGAATTTGATTAAGTGTTAGAAAATCTTGCCGCAATGCATAAAATTGGCTTTTACAAATTCTATATTTGCATTTATTGGAAGTAATAAACATTTAGAAATTTGTTTGAAGTCAAAGAATAGGTACAAAACACAGGGAGTTCAAGGCAAATGCTTGAAGCTTGGAATGATGATATTTGTCTAATGGCATTAGTTGTTGAATTAAGGTTGTTAGTGGGGAGATTCCAACGTCATACTACGCAGACAACTAATTGCTTGCCAACACTGCAATTCTGAAGCGTGTGCATCCAAGCTCTGAGCCAAGTAACCATTGGCTTCATTTCTATTAATTTTTATCGAATTAATTTAATTCTACGTGGAAATTCAAAGTTTCGAACATGGTTGAGTATTGGAATGTGTCACTTTGAAACAGGGAGTGGAAGGATAATCATGGATCCAAACAGGGATATTGGTTCTTATGGCTTTGGGAATGTGTCTTGGAAGGAGCGAGGTGATGGTTATAAATCGAAGGAAAAAAAATCAGGCCACTTGGATATGATGGAAGGGAGATATCAATATAATGGAGGGTGTGCACCAAATGAGCCTAAAGATTATATTGATCCCGATATGCCAATGTAAAAAATCTGTTCTACTCTCTTTTGGGTTGCATGATTGAATGTTGCGAGTTTGTTCGGAAAGATCAAATTCTTCAATTTTCAGCGTTTGATGATTCTAAGCTTGAATGTTGTGCTTAGAAGCTTTGATTTTGCTGCAGGACCGATGAAGCAAGGTAGCCAATGTCCCGAAAAGTGCCAATTCCTTCAAGCAAAATAAATCCATATCGAATGGTCATTGTAATTCGACTGATAGTGCTGGGTATTTTTCTTCGCTATCGTCTCCTGAATCCAGTGAAGAATGCATATGGGCTCTCGGCCACTTCTATCGTTTGTGAAATCTGGTTTGCCTTGTCATGGATTCTTGATCAGTTTCCCAAGTGGTCGCCTATCAGTCGTGAAACGTATCTTCATCGACTGTCATTAAGGTATCTTCGACATAAACACCAGCACTTGGTATCAACTCATGCCCTAAATTGTAATAAATGAACGGGAATTATTTTGGAAACGCGAGATACCCTGCATAGACTTACATTTCAAAAATACAGACAAGGCCTTACTTTGTGTTATTTTGTCAAGTACGAACGAGAAGGCGAACCATCAATGCTTGCACCTGTTGACCTCTTTGTGAGTATTGTGGATCCACTGAAGGAGCCTCCTTTGGTTACTGCCAATACAGTATTATCAATCCTTTGAGTACACTACCCTATAGACAATGTGTCCTGTTATGTTTCTGATGACGGAGCGTCGATGCTTACTTTTGAATCTCTCTTTGAGACCTCATAATTTTCCAGAAAATGGGTACCATTCTGCAATAAATTCGACATTGAGCCTCGCGCTCCCGAAATCTATTTCTGTCAGAAAATTGACTATCTCAGGAGCGAGGAGCCTTCCACCTTTGTGTACTCTTCCTAACTCTGGTGAGTTATTTTGATCTACACAGAAGCCATAGCCTGCATTGTTTCATCGTGATGTCTCTGTTGTCTATAAACTCAAATATCAAATATTGTGTTGCTAGATCGCAGTTCCTAGTACTTGCACGGACTTGCTAATTACAATAACATAGAGTTCTAAACATGTATTCAGAAATTATGTGACTCATCAATGGGTATTAGTAATTGTAATTTTTCTGGATTACCTTGGTTGAACCTCAAGTGAATCTGAAATATCATCTGCGCCAGCATCACTAGAGCATGAGGAAATTCTTACGGCTTGTCGATATTCCTTGCCCCTGGAAGTCACTGTGGTAGCTCATCGATCTACTGCGGATGAATTTGGACCCGAGCAAAGGGATGCTGGTCGAACTTGAAGTCGCTTTGGATATGCATTATTTGGAACGTTTGGAACGTAAGTAGGCTCTGGAACTGGCCCCTCAAGTATCATAGGAAAGAAATGTGACTTCTGCAATCTAGGGTTATACAACCATACACGTAGCGAAAGAAAGCATGTTTATCATTTTTCGGCCTCACATTTTCTACATTGATCTTTATGGAAACCCTCATTTCTTCCACCTTGGATATCAAACCCTCTCATGCGCTATAAACCCTAAATTGTTTTATCCTTTTTCCTCAATCTCTCACCCTTTTCGGATCTAAGAGCCTTTAAATTGTGCCCAGATGATTTTTCCTCCAATATCCTCATCCTCTTGCCCTCATTCTGAAGGGAAAAGATTGTGTTGTATACACTCAACTAAAATAATGACAAATTCTACAAAAAGAGATTCAAATTTAAGAGTATTTCAGCCCATACAAACAGAGATTCAAATTTAAGAGTATTTCAGCCCATACCTTCAATCATGATAAATAGGTTACCAGGTCAAATCCCTATTACAATATTTCATTGCATTATGGGAGTTTTCAGGAGAATTAGCATTATTTATTCCTCTTCATTGTCTCGTGCTCTCCCACAATACCATAAAAGGATCGTTTGAGCTTTATTTGCATGTCCGGATGATTTTCCCTAGCTTACGTGACCAATGAATATTACCTCTTTCCATATCACCACCATAAAACTGTAATCAATGTTGCTTGCTTCAATACGAGTAAATGCAGAAATCAAAAGTTGTGCACTGGTGAGTACATACAGCTAAAGCTGTGAATGCACACAACAAAAGTTGTGCATTGGTGGTGTTTATGGACAACAAAAGATTGGAAGCTAGGGAAATCGATTTCATAAAATTGATACCAACAGTCTCATGTTTTAGTAGAAGGACGAAGATCCAGAAGGGGTAGCCACTTGGCTACTGCATGAAAAACCCACTTGGTGAATACAATGCTGTGAATGCACAAAACAAAATTTGTGCATTGGTGGGACCCAGATCAGAAGTTGCCCTTGGCTGAAATTTCAGTGATCAATTTCAAGACTTCGTAAATATCCAATAATGGAGAATGCAATGCCAAATGTTTCACATAGAAGGCTTCCCAAGGTGAATATTCATGACTGCAGAGATTATACAATAAGGGTGCATTGTTATGAAGTTTTCCTTTAATCACTTCTACTCAATCTTCAATGGAGGCCTTTATATTAATCACTTCTACTCAATCTTCAAAGGAGGTCGGAAGAATACCAGTCACAAGATTTTTGCTCACGCGACCATGGCACTGCAAGTGTCCGTGCCATGAGGTAAGATGAACAAATGTTGAACTCTGTTCGAATTGTGTTGGCGACATTTGGTAAACATGCATGTTGATGTATTTCACTGTGGATGAGTGGTTGCCAAATCACCTTAACGCAAGAAGCAATATTTATACTTGCACAAGCTAAGTTACTCATGAATTTGAGCCGATCTTTCATCATTTTGTTTTCTATAAATGTCAAACTTGTAGCTTCCTATAAAAATATGTTTTGGCCAGGAATCTATACCGGTAAAGTGGTATCAAGCCATTTGTTAAATTAGTTGATGTCATCCACTTAAACTCGTGGAAAGCATTCTGCTAAACGTGGATTTCGCTGCTTCCAAGAAGCTTAGTTTTATTCTTTTACAACCTAAAAGGCTCCTTCGCCCACATCTAAAATCAATCCAATGCTATAGGTTTGGTAAAAATAAAAATAAAATAAAAAAGAGGAATTTAACTAAGCTACCATTTCGTTTAAAAAATAATGACAAAATTTTAGTAAGAGTTTGATAAAACCTAGTTGAAATTTTTAGAAATCAGAATAATAGTTATAAGTTTAAGGATTTTAAGTATTTTAAAAATTTTAATACCAAATTCTAAAACTAAATATGAACAAGAGTAATCTTAGTCAACAGTTCTAATAAATGTCACCAAACATTGTGACCAAACATTGTATCACGTTTTTTTTTTTTTTTTTCCAAAAGCTTAGCCATATAATTCTCGTTAAATGTATAAATAAATTTAAAATATATTTTTAAGATTTTTTTCCAAAAGCTTAACCATATAATTCTCGTTAAATGTATAAATAAATTTAAAATATATTGTTAAGGTATAAAAGTTTGAGTACCAAGAAAAAAACTATTAAACAAAAAATACACATTAAACACATTAAATTAGTCTTAGAGCATTGGCGATTGGCAAGGAAGAATAAAATTAATGTTTCAAGCATTTACATCATATAAAAGAAACGTTAGCCGTGCATATTACTCTGTTTTAATCATAATATCAACAACAAAACTGAACATTACAAATATCATAACAAATTGGAATAGAGTATAATAATAATAGTAATTTAAACATAACATAACATATATGATAACATATATATATAACTAACATAGCTATTCATATATATATAACTAATATAGCTATTTAGTAAAAGTCTGAATTACCTAAATAAAGTTAGAAATGTCTGGATCGTTCTATTTCAAAATTAAATACATGCTATGTCCTTCGTATCCTGTAATTATATCATCACACGTACAAATAATGTATTTCTGTTTGGTATCTTTGAATATAGAACCTCTTGTTCGATGTGGTAGGCACACCATCAAATTTGATGGAATATATACCATGCACAAAAGTAAGATTCTAATAACCTATATCCCACATGTAGTGGCATTAAACATGCACAACAATCATTCTAACAACAACATAGGACAATGACAATTTCTTAGGCCTATTCGTTTATATAATGGAGGAAAAGCGCTTGGAAAGCATCTTCAGAGTGTCTACCAAACACACTGATGCATGCCTCTCTCACCTGCTCAGATACTGCTTAATTAATGCTTCATTTTCATCCCCTGCACAAGGTTGAAACTTCTTCAACACGCACATTGCCAAGTTGAAATTTCGAAAGTCCTAGGGATCAGCGCTTGAATGGCCACCATAAGCTTTAAAGGATGGGAGCTATTGAAGATGATGGGAGTATTCTCTTCTTAACCTCTATGCCTCTAAAGCACCCTCTGTGAATGGGAGTATTCTCTTCTTAACCTCTCTGCCTCTAAAGCAAGCTCTTTGAATTCTGCGCACGCTCGAAGATCCACATCGATAGGTTGTTGACGAGACCTTGTAGCCATCAATTCCTCTGCTTGATGATGCATTTGCTCAAACCATGCAATAATTATAGGCTTTAGAGATGTCCTGAGAGACTGCTCCACAACTCATCTAGTGCACTTGCACTTGAAACCCCATTACTTGCACTCGTTTGGGCGCTGTAAAAACAATGGCACTATAAAAACTCTCTCCCCTACTGCAGTGGCTCCCTTGTTGATGATAAGAAAGAGAGGATGTTGAAATTTTTTGGATTGAAAGAGTACATAGAATTGTTTAGAATTCTTTATCCAAGTGACAAAAAATTAAAATCAATGTTCAACTTTGGAAGTCCAAGAAATAGGGACATGTTCATAATGATTAAAAATAATAAAAAGTAAAAGAGCAAGTCTTAATGGGAATCTATTCCAAAGAAATTGGAGAAATTTGAAAATAACTTTCCATACATGTCTCTCTCGGGCGTAGCATTAACTTCATTGACTTCTATGGCCCTTATCGAATAGCTTTTCAATAACATGATTTAGAGATGCAGGTCGTGGATATATATTCTAAAAATTATCAAATAATAAAATGAAGTGGCATCCATATTACTTTCCCATCTATCTATTTAGCCAAAAGAAGTTCCTTACTTTGCATCACAAAAGCAAGGGTTCATCTTTGTGATTTACAAGGTGAGATTGGGGTCACATTTGAGGACCATCGTGTTTTTGACATCATTTTTTTAATAGGTTCATACATTACAAATGAGGAGGACATTTTGATTTTTCTTTGTGGTTTTGGACGATATCCTGTGTCCATCAATATTAGTAGCATTATTACAAGAAAAAACTTTGGAAATATTATAATTGATGCTCCAAATTTTGTTTCTGAGTTGAAAATAATGGCCTTCAAACATATGCACATCTCGGCATTCACATACGATGAAAGGACTTATGACATTATATAAGGAAACATTGAGGGAACTATTTGTCTATGGTCAAATAAATTATGCCATGCCATGGTAAACAAATAAAAGCCATTATTTTTCCAATCTCATAAGATGATGAGGATGAATGAGTACGAGGATACTAAACAATAGTTCATCACCCAACCTAAATTAGTGTCTAACACTTTTAACATTTATCACTTTGTAATGAAGAGTTAACGATTTTTTATTAATTTATTACGAAGTGTGTTTATTTTAATATCTTGTTAAAATTTTAATTTATCTATTACTAATTATTAGTAAGTGAATATTAAACACTTGTAGTTGATGACACCCCTTTTAAATGGAAAATAGTACAGGAAATCTTAGACTATTAAGTTCAGCAAAATTATGTGTTCCCATTCCAAGGCCCATCTTAAGTTTGAAATAATGGTCTTCATTTAAATAGAGAACATCCCTATCCCCAGCTTGTCCATATTATGAGGATCCATCGAGATGAGCCCACAGTAGATATTTATCAATAGATTCAACAATGATGTTCCTTGCTCTTCGATATTTTTCATTATCAGGGAGCATATTGTAAATTGCTATAACCTATACTTCAATAGGTTCAAGATGAAAATACGAGTGTTGAAATATTTTTTGATTCCTACCAAGAAAAATAACCAAGTAAACTGAAGGAGGTATATTTATTTATTTTATCTTCAAGGCATCATCCCACAGTTACCTCTAGGCATAAATGATACTATCTCTCGATTATCTAATACGAACATGCGGTCAATGGTATACAAGGTTCCATATGTGAGTAGAAAATACGCAATGGATAAAAAAATGACTAATATAATCCTCGTCTTGTTTACACATTACACAACATGACAGATTTTAGAAATGTCTCCTTTTTAGGTTATCACCAGTGGGTACCTTATTCTGAAGTAAACACCACATAAATAATCGAGACTTTGCAAGCAAGGAGATCTTCCATAAAGGTCACCACCACCATAAGACTTGTTTAGGTTTGAGATGCATATATATACATGTATCCATCCTTTGGAGAGTAACTTCCCTGAGCTCACTAGTAACCTAATATTAGAAGAAGACAAAGCATTGATATATTGGTTCCACCTCCGATGGAAATGAACTGGAAAATTAATATCTTGCACTAATAACCATTCGTGACCCAAAATTGATGAATTCTCATGATAACCTATATGATTTAGTGACATAAGACCCTAATCATTTAGAAAATAAATTAGTTTCTATAGGAGGACGTGTGAATTACCGCTTCTGGACCACAAATCGAGCCCAATATGAACCCTTGAACCATCACCAACCTGCCACACTAATCCATAACTGATAAAAAGCCAATCTTGTACCCGTGTTGTATAATTTTTTTTAATTGATAAAATAGTCACTTACCATAACCACTCCAATTACATCTACCATATCATTATAAATAAATTTTCCCTTTGAGCATATAAATATCGTATGACTTGGAGTATTCAGTTTTCTTAGTTAGGCATTTTAACAGTTAATACGTTCCTAATTAGAACTTTATTTTCAAGGGCTCCTACCTAGGAAATCAGTGCAATTTCCATTGTTTATATTCTTATTGTGGTTCACATGAGATATTGTGTTGTTTTATAAACATGCATTACCATTAAATATTCCTTTTGCTATTAATTGAGTTTTGTTTAAAACAACTTTGGACCTTATTGCTAATTATACAATATCTTGCATTTTTGCTTAACCTATGAAGGCTCTAGATGGACTCCTTACTCTCCTCTTTCTTCAACAAATTCCACTGACATTTTGTACTTGGAATCCTCCTTGGTGGAATACATGTGGGTTCTAAGGATTTCATAACATAGTTCTTTGAGTTACGTGATTGATCTAGATTTCTCCACGTCCCTATGGTGCATGTGATGCCAATGTGCTCATTAGTATTTGGTTTGAATAGACGGTAGGGATATTATTTCCAAAATATAATTGTGGTGATTAATTTCTCCAATCCTAACATAGGTTTGAGTGTTACTTTCATTCACCTTTGTTGTTTTTTCCACTCTAGTGGTGGTTTCATGCCAATATGCATCACCATCAGCTCTTCTTTTATACTAGTAGTTGTGAACTTTCCTCCTAGTCTTATAGCAGGAATGCCTTCTCTTCTACTCTGATTATTCTCTAACAACATCATGTGGTAAGGCTTAATAACCTCTCTTGAAAAATAGCTATGTGCACTGAAATTTCACTTGTCTGCATCTATTTCTCTCACTATATTAGTTTGTGGTCACATATATTGTGTCATTGTGTCTTCGTTTCAAGTAATACCTCCCTATGTTATATTTTAGTATTTATAGTGTGAGGGTTGTCTGCAGGGAAAAGATTCTTTTTCCTGTTGATTTTTATGAAGTTTCATGCTTAGAATCATGTCTCTATACTACATTATCAATTGGATACTAGTGTTCATTCCCCATGACTTCCATGAGTTCTAATATAAGTTCTTTTTTCCATCCAGGGTTTGATTAGTTGTATGGTGGAATTGGTCCTTACATGAACAATGGTTACTAGGTATGTATTACATGGTTTTGTAGTCATTACATTTTGCACAAAGGATATAAGACCACCACTGGCTAGACCCTAAATTTCTTTCTAATTTCTTCCTAGGATTTATAATCCCTCATAGAATATGGTTTATAATTTTATTTTCTTCCCCTATTTCTATGTAGTTTATATTTATCCATTACAAAATTATGTGTTTGATTTCTCTCTTGATGTTGACAGAACTATGGAATTCTTGTAGGAAACTGCACTCGTTTCCTCCAAGTTAAAGGTATGAATTTGTTATTTGCTAGGGCTTCTTATTTCCCAAGCTAAGTTATGTTATTTCCTCTCATAAATTCTAGGATTCACTCTCGGTTGAATTTAAATGTCACATGTATAACCTCTTTGTGTTGGTTTTGATTCCAAAAAGACAAGAACCGAATTAAACGTTCATGGCTAATCTCTATTCCCCCAAGCCTACAAGTTGATTTCAACACATTACCTATCTGCTCTTCTTACTAGTTCTAGAACAACTGTTGAACAAGCCTTCAATGGGTATCTCGAAGTGTTGAGTCTCAATATTATTTTTACTAATATTTTATTTATTTAAAATTATCGGCGAATGTCCCATTTGGTGACCTTCAATAGGCATTTTGAATATGTACAAACTCTATGGTTAAGTTCAAATGACCATTATGGGTTGTATTGTCATTAAAATTCTTAATGGAGTGGAAACCCTTTGAGGGTTATTTACTGCACTTATATTTGTAAGTTTTTCTTTCAAATTCAAGATAGCTTTATGATATATCCATGGTGTATTCATTTTATTGTATTTAAGTTTCTTATGTTTCATAAAAAAATAAATTAAGGGATTATCCCCACTGTGTTTACCATTAACATAATTATTTATTTTATATACCTATTGCACTATGGCTCCCTGTTTTGTTGTTGTGGTAAAAAAGGGTTTTATTCCAACTTTTTCTTCTTTCCTCAAGTTGAAAAACATTATTTTAAGTATAATTGGTTATAGTGTAGGCTCAACTCTTTTTTTTTTTCTTCAGTGTGTGGTAACTGGTTCATGTGTAGACATCAATCTACTACTTTTATGATATAATTCTGATGGTGCACCTACTAGGCACTTAGTAAAACACAATTTACCAGGGTACCTTGGTCCAGCATCTCATGACTATTTAGTTTGTCATTTTAAGAAGGAGAATATCCCATACTCGTTTTTTTTTAATTTCTTAATATCATTGTGTATTACATTGTTTCTCGTTGATTTTCTAATATGATTTTTTTTTACTTTTCGAGATCAAGTTATGACGGAGTAGAGGAAGCCACTTCCTCTAGTCATCACCTCTCATTTCCAATTTCACATAAGTGTTCCTAATTGTTTTTTTTACATCATATGCATAGGATTTGGTCATTTCCTTCGACTTTTAAAATGTAGTGATGGTTATTATGCGCATTTATTTCCCCAAATTGATTTTCCCTAAAACTTACATCTTAACATCACCTAACTCGTAACATAGAGTTTTTTTTTTTCACTAGACTACAATACTTTACATGCTAAATATAACTTGATAATCCTTGTGTTTGATAGAATTTTGCACTATAATAGTTTGTTTTTGCACTAAATTATATCAAAATGTTTTCTTTTAAGTACAACCTCCCTGTTTTATTTTCACATTATATTTTGTTTCATTTTATTTTCACATTATATTTTGTTTCATTCTTTGAATTTATAGCACACAATTTATAACATATTTACGTATCAAACTTAGAATCTCATATCTTTCGCATAGGAATTCCTCCCCTAGCTACATATTCTACAAGCTAGTGCGGTATCGTGCCAATCTCCTCCTATCTATATCATTCCATCCACTCTTATGCATCATTATATTAACTTCAATTTAGTGAGAGAGAAAATCAATATTAAATCCTCTTATACGCATAAACCAAATTTAAAATTATATTCAACATTGAGCATAGATTTAAGTTGTATTAAAGTGAAACACGTGTCTACCAACCAAGCTGCATAGGATTTTATGTTTTTTTTTAAGGTACTTTCCCTTGAAGGCGAAACCCCAAGAAGAATGCAAATCAAAATGGCTAAAAGCACAATCAACATAATTCTTGAAACTAGTAGAAAACAAATTTAGCCATGTCAATGACTAGGGTTTGCAGCAGTTGGCACTCTTAAGAGTGCAATTCATCAAGATCACTGCCAACATCTCTGACTTAGTAAGTGTGGATATTTCCAAAAATTCCCTAAGAAGGAATTCAAGAAGTAGTCTCGCACACCATATCCGAAGAGCCATATTATCATTTGAATCCACACTCACTCCTATAATCCTCTCAGGCACGATTCTCGTACTCTTGTGAAGTATCCAATAAAGCAGCAATGAGACCCTCCAATTGCAATTAGAACCCCAAACCTTTGAGAAGATCTAATAACCATATTTTCTGTGAACTCCCCGGAAACTTTCATATATTCAAATCCAACATATGTGGCCATGAGAACCTTAACACCATTAACATGTGCATTATTGACAAAATCAAAGTAATCCAAAACATCCCCTTTGGTTTCAAGATACTCGACTAAAACCCTGTAGAGATCCTTGGAATTACTGTAATCTGAATCCTTCAAATCAAACTTTAGGACCTTCATATCAATGGCTCCTACTCTAAATTGACATGGCTTCTACTGCACCAATCCTTTCATTGAGCAGAGAAGTGGAAAGTCAATAATAGCTCTAGCCTCCCCTAGACAATCTTTGTTTGGTCAATTTTTGTCTGGTTGTTTGAATTTTTCCTTTGAGTTGTACCAACTTGACTAGTAAAAGAAATGGTGTAAAAATTGGTCCATTTTGTCTTCACAATTTTCTTTTCCTAGCATTGAAACCTAATAAACCAATATTTTCATCAATAGTCAAAGAATTAAATAATAAATTGTATAAATTTTATGGTCGTTTAGTTATTTAACTACATAATTTTCCATTAGTCATCTTACTCTAGGCATAACCAAATGATGCAATGGTAACTATCCATCAGCAGGTAAACAACCATTAATGTAGGAGGTTACTTGGAAGAAATTATTAATCCCATCCAATAAGATCCATCCATTTACATCTCCCTCCATAAAACCATTTTTTTCCATGCGACACTCTGAACAGTGCAACACATCAACCTAAATTCCAACAATGCTTGGCACTCTAAACAATGCAAGTCGTCAACCTCACCGCCAACATCGTTGACCTAGTCAGTGTAGAGCTTTCCAATAACACCTTAAGAATGTAGTTGGGAAGTAGTATCACACAATAGATCCAAATATCTATTTTATCATTTGAATACACACTCACTTTTATAATCCTCTTGGCCATGATTTTCTTATACTCTTGTGAGGTATCCAAAAAAGAAGCATGAGGCCCTCCAAGTTCCATTACAACCCCAAATCTCTGAGCAAATCCAATAACCGTATCTTCTCTGAACTCCTCCATAAAATGAATTATCATAAAGGCCAATAGATGTGGCCATAACAGCCTTAACACCATTCACATGTGCATTCCTAACAAATTCAAGTAATCTCATACCTCCCCTCTAGTTCTAGGATATTAGACCAGAACCCAATAAACATCCTTGGAATTATTCCTTCAAAAAACCTTCATATCAAGGGTGTCAACCTGAATCGACATGGTATATGTCAAAGCAATCCTTTTTCCAAGAAGAGAAATGTTGGACATGGGCAAGCTAGCAATATATGTAATCATCATTTGGAAACTTAATAGTGCCTCTAACCTTCCCTAGGAAATATTTGCCTGGTTATTTTTTTGTTTAGATCTTTTAAGTTGTCCTCTACATTGTAATGGCACAAATAGTAAAAGAAACAGTGTGATAACTGATTAATTTTTTCTTAAAAAAATTTTGTACCCTACATTGAAACATAATAAACTGGTAATTTCCTCAATACTGAAAGAATTAAACATGGAATTGTATAAATTTTGTGTTCATTTAGTTATTTACCTATCTAATTTTCCATCATCCATCTTACCTTGGGAGGAACCAAATTCTACAATGGAAAATTTCCATCAATAAGTAAGGAACCATTGAAGTAGAAGATTTCTCTTTAGAATCATAATCCCAATTACAATCATCTAAATAGCTCGTTCAAAATTCTGCTTCTCTCTACATCAACTGTGTCTCAATGCATACATTATGATCAATTATTTACTTCCCATTCCTTCAATTTCATGCAAATAATTTCACTCAACATTGGAACTGTCAACTCAATTGTTGATGTTGTTGGTGTTGTTAGCTTGACTTCTCATACATTGGCATGATGGCTCGGAAACTCCCAGGAAAAATCTCACCTTACATGACATGTAAGGTTTTAACATTGATGTCACCTTATGGGGCCCACAATGCCATGCTTAAGGGGACAAAATTTTTCACCTTTACAGATTTCGAACCACTACAAACCTTGCAATAAAATGGAGTTGTATTGTTGAGTTAAATGGAAGGACTACTCTAACTATCCTTATCACTTGCCTTCTTACAAATCTATATATTGCTGAAACACACCAACTCCAACAATGGTTTCAGGATATAGGGTTCAATGTATGCTCACCTTCACTAAGCCAAAAATACGTAGTCATCTCTAGCAAGCCCCTCAAAAAAAAAAAAAAAATCTAAACTCATTGCAATGTCCCACTCTGAGAAAAATTCTCTATGGTTTCTCATATGTGCTACTACTACATCAATTAACATGGAATATTTTTTCTTATTTACATGCTTCTTTAACATTGATGCGATAAAATGCATGAAAAATTTTGCTCAACAATCTGACAACATGTGGAATTACAAAAAATGCAACAACGTGTTCCTTGAATGTCACTATCACTATTTTCTCCATCTTCAATTGCATGACCACACTGGCCATTTGGAAAATGTGGTTGCTTTTGATGATGTTGCAACTAAACTCTTGGGCGTAATAGTAAGGGACCTTTTCCTCCTTTCAAGCAAGCCATAATCCATTAGAGACAACTCCACCTATACCAAATGTCATCATTTCTTTTTCACCATTTCTATTAAAACACACATTTCCAATGGCATTGAATGCCTCTTCCCAACCCTTATGCACTTGAATTTAAGATCATATTTTATTTCATGCCATTTTAGAAAACCTCATAAGAATTGAACTCCTTTGATATGTACCTTGTGCCTGCAATATTTCCATTGTTCTAGGATGTTTATGTTACTATAACTTTCTACTTAAATTTAACCTCCTACTATAATATTTAGAAGATATATAGAAACTCAAATTTTGATTGTAGTTCATTGTTCATATATTTTTCTTGATTGTTTCCTTCCACATTCCCCCACTCATGTTATTGATGTTCCTTTGCACTTCTCGATGCAGTTTCTAGTTAATATATGCCTTATATATTGTTCATCAAGTTGGAAATGTTAGTGTTTTCATGGAAATTTCATTATAAATATATTATGGTTTCAATTTCCATGACTAGAAAGTGAAAAATCCGAACCATTGGGATTCATGAATATAAAGGAGATTTAGAAATCATTTATAGGTAAAAAAAAATTGTTAGAATTATAGAGAAAATATGATAAAGTCAAAGCCATGATTGGCATCACCCACTTAAATTCAAACTTACATAATGTTTTGGAGGAATCATCTAAGGGACTCTGAGATAATTTGAATAAGTTGCGATAATTGAATAATTTGTTTGAAGTTAAAGTAATGAATGGTTTCAAAATTAAAATGTTTATCAAAATCATTATAACTAACTACACACACGTGAATAATTTGAAATTATTTATGAACAATTTGAAATTATTTATGATTAATTTGAGGTTTTTAATGAGATAATTAACAGAAATCAAAACTGTTGTGAAGGAAAAGGATACCAAATCTATCTTCTTAAATATTGTGTATTCTAAATGTAGTAGTTTTGTTTTTGGTCAATGAAATGTTTTCACAAAATTTAAAATACATGATTTCTACTCTCTTAGCTAGGAAAAGGGGAACCATTATGCATTACAATCAAGATATAATCATTTTAAATAACCTAAATACAAGGAGGTGGAAATGTATCATACTAAATACAACGAGGAGGTGGAAAGGTATCATTGCAAGAACATGGGTCACACAACATGGAAATGTAGTTTTGAACCAATGAGTCTCTCAAAGGAAACTCAAACTCAACCCACATATAGCTAATGTCATTGTCGTTGATGATCCACTAGATGGATGCGATGGTGATAACCCTACTAAAGAAATAACATTTTATGCATGTAAGAATCTCACACTTCAAAATCAAAGGATTTTAATATAAAGATAATTTGACATAAATGGTTGTTCAAATAGTTTGAGAGTTTGTGGATCTTAAAAATTATAACCTACAAGGGTCATAATATAGCCAAACAAATCACTATGGATTTCAATCAATACAGATGGTTGTCCAATAATTCAAGAGATTTATAATTCAATATTTCAGGGAGTAGAATCCAAAAACATGGAATTCAACTTGAAAGCTACACCGCTACAATGGTTGGAAGCATCATGATGGAGTTGTACTTGGTTCAATCACTATTTTTCCAAAATAGAATTTGCTAAAAAATGTTTGGTTCTAATGTTTTATTTTTTAGAGAGCATGTTTTATCTCCAATTATTATGTTTTCACTTTCAACATGTAGCCCTTAGGAGGGGGTGTTAGGTTATAAGGCTTGAATTTGATATAGGTTATTATTCATTGTTCACTGCTTGTCTAAAGTTGACTATCCCACATTCGTATGTGGAGAATGAATTGATGAGAAAGCAATCTTATATAAAGAGGTAAACTCCATTGTAGTAAATGCACCAAGTATTCATAATATAAAAGCGTGGTATTACGTAACATCTCTTTATAACCTTTAAAGCATATTTAGAGGTTTTTTATGTAATACAATTTATTTAACCATGGGAAATGATAATTCATTGGAATGATTTAAGATAGGCTCAGTATCTACCATTATAACCTAGAAGTATATCCAACAACCTAAAAGAGAGATATACCAATAAATTGTGATTTAGCAAGGGTTGGGGTATCCTCAGACACATTGAAGTGGACCTCTATCTCAAGGGTTGTCTACCCTTTGAGCCTTATCACAAGAAGTCAATGTGACACTTACGGGAATTGAACTCAGGTGGAGAGGAGAACAAAGAGACTTCCAAACCACTGAATCTCTAAACCTTAGACGTGAAATAGAAACTTGATATGCAGGTTCAATATGTTGAAAATTATTTTTATTGATGTCAAAGGAAATCCAAATAAAAGAGAAGCTTACATAGTCAAATAACATATTTTGATATCTTTCCAAGAATATGTAACATGCTTCCTAACTCCTCACAATTGAGTAGAAATGGACTTTTTAATGTGTGTGTGTGTGTGTAAACACCCTATTTTTGCAAAAGTCAACCCAGAAGTTGGCCCTGCCCTAGATGCCCAAAAGCATATAAATAAAAAATACGTGGAAGTGAGGTTAGCGATGAATCAGAAGTAATTTAGATCTATTCTAGAAGTATTTAGCGAAGTAAGAGGGTAGAGAAACAAGGGTTCACACCTTGTGAACCAAAAAGAGGAGTGAAACTAAAGTTGAGAAGAAGATACTGTGTCACTCCCTGAATTTTGTTGGAGGGAATTTTTTATTAGAGTTCGAGTTTTGTTGAGGAGGCCAAGTTGTATAGTTTTGTGGGATATTGAGTTATTAAGGAATATTTGCAAAGGTGATTTTGTGGATATTTTCTTCTATTTTTTGTGTTTTTATCATTTTTTATTTTTCGAAAAGGTCAAGCCCTAGCCTACATAGTGCATAGGTATGTTCGAAATATTGAAGATAAGTGAAAACAAAATTATGAGGGTTGTAAATGCTAATAATACATTGGAATAGCAAGCAGAGTGTTGGGTATAAATTATGAAGTGGGAAGATTTATTTATGAATAGAAAAAAAAAAAGTAAATAGTGAAAATTGAACAACGTAGAGCAAAGTGCTAGACTAAATTGAACTACAAAATAGGAGTGTTTTCATCTATACAAAAGGTTGGAGCCTTAGCAGAGGTAAATTGGAGTTTACAGAGGATATGTGTACTCATCCTTTTAGTTGGACGAAGCCTACAACATTATTGCTAAGTTGGTGCTTACAAATTATTATTGTCCTCACATGTAGTTTCGTATAAGATTCTAAAAATTGATGAGAATTAAACAACCATTACAAGTTTTCTCTCAATTTTGGCTTAAATATTAATGTTTGTCTTCAACATAGTGTTAATGATTGATGTGGTGATGTGCATTCTATTTTAAGTGAAAAGAAGTTAAATTTAAGTAATATCGATTCACCCACCACCCCTCTCAAAGTCACTATGTATTTCATCACAATAACCCTCTTTAGGCTTGTGCCTTTTTTTTGGGCCCATAACCCCCACTAGAAGGGATGCCTCAGGCTTGAAAAAACTCCCTCACATAAATGTTGTGTATATACACAAATTAAACTCTCATTTATATCATAGCATCTTTTGATATTCCTCATTCCAAGTGTTATAAGCCTAAAAACACTTTATTTTGATGTTTTTCTCTTGTGATTGGCATTTTTCTTTGGGGCACACTTGTGTATTTCTATTTTTAGCACTTCTAATTTGCATTTGCACTCTCACTAGGAAACTAAACCTACATATCTATAGTCCATTTATGATAATGTTATTTTAGAATTTCGGTGATATTTGATTCCATTAATTCCTCTATTGACCCTCATACATATAAACTAAGACCCAATTCTGACCTATCTATATACTACAAAATCTATGGAGAACGATTCAAGATGCATTCATATATTTTAAGTAACCATTAGCTCTAAGTTATATGTAATGAAAACCCAATATTATTAACATTCCAAAGGGTTCACTCTCAATGATATATATTAGATCATTATATTACTTTTCACCAATATTGATGCTTTCATAGTGGGAAAAATAGAGAAATTAATGCATGGTACCATTTTCACTGATGGGTTCTAGTTTGCCACATTAGGGTTTTAAACCTTACAAAAGAAATTTGAAGAATTTCCTAATGTTCTTTTAGGTTAAAACAACTTTTGCTTACAATGGATCCCCTATGATTGTTCTACACTTAGATAGCTTTTGAATATCACAAAGGAGACCTCAAACAGAGACTATATCCAAAGGTTATGCCACCTAGAATTTGACCTTCCTGTTTCCACTACCATGACTTGAGAGGACATCACAGTAGCCCTATTACTCATGGAAGAGGGTCTAGAAACATGAAAATGATGAAGAGGACTCTATAATGGTCAATATTGTAACTATAGTTAAGATTCTTAGTCAAAATTAACTACTAGTGGGCTATCAAGGTATGCTATGACCAAGCCACTATGGGGCAAAGGGGTTTTATTATACTCATGCTAAAGTTTATTATTTAGATGAGTAAAGTAGATAAGAGTGGATAGAGAGAGGGGAAAATAGAGAGGGCTTACATTTTGTAGCAACTTATAGGTCATATGTCTCAATTATTTGTATTTGTGACATTCCCATTGATAGAAAGAGAGAGCAAAGTGACCTCACATTGCAACTGGGTTTTCTCCCGAAAGGGTTTCCCAAGTCATATATTAGTGTTAATATGGTTTTTGAGTGACTTATTTATCTGTTATCTATTTTTTCATTTCTATATATCACATGATGAAACTAAAAACATTAACATAATAATTGAGGAACCTAAAGAAAAATTAACCGTCATCATTATATAGATTTCGAAATTTAGTAATTTTTTATTAGATTTGTTGTGACAACTTGTCTAATGGAATATCCACATTAGTTTATAGATCACACAAGTGGTTTATAAATTAGATTTTTCCTTAGACTTGGCTTGGTAATGTATTTAAGTCCATCTCTTTGGTCGTTCAGGCTTCATTGAAGGTTTTGTACGATGTTTTTTCTCTAAGGGATATCCAAATATGTGGACAAACTTTTTATAGGCTTAGCAACAAGATTACAAACATGCACTAAAGTCTTGTTTCAATACATGTTTATTATTCATCATGGTGAGTCATTTCTCATCCTATTTATCAACCATCAAAGAATTTCTTGCATGACTTTCTCTTAGTTAGCCTCTATGAGAGAGGGAGCTTTCACAAGGCCCCTCGGAACTACATTAAAATATAAAGGATTTGACATAAATTGTGGATGATTAGATCTACTCAAAAACAATATTCCATGTGTGTCAAATTGGCTATAAAAGTGATGGATGGGAAAGAACATTAGAAGTTTCTCCTACATAATTGTATTCTTCATGGAGCTCCATTAAGCCAAAAAATTAGATGACTCCCAACTTCCAAATTTACTACCTACTCCTCCAAGGGCGATATCCAACATATATTTATCACCCATATTATTAAAATTCTCATTGAATTCATTCAATGGAAACATTTATGCTGAGGAGGTCCTTGACACATTGGTTTATCATCTGATGTGTTGGATTTTTGTAGTTATGGTTGGTCCTCATATTTAATGCTTTATTCCTTCAAAATTATGTGTTAATTAATAATTACATGTTCTTAATCTCATATTTCTAAAAGAGAAAATTTTAATTTTAATTTTAATTTTAATTTTAATATTTGGACATCTAAAATGTCAAATTTTCCCTCCAGTTGATCAAGTCGGCCAAGCGCTATTGTGGCACCCATTTGGCCTCCTACAAAAGATATATATTTTTCATTTGACCTCCTCCTCTTGGCACCATTTGACCACACAAGAAAAAGACATCTTCTAATACAAGTGAAGAAGTAAAAGGACAAGAAGGATGAAGACAATTTCAGAAACTTCTATCTACAAGTTTTACCTCACATGTATGTCTTTCTCTCTTTATTGACTTTGCAACTGTGACAAGTTTTTTGGCATATGTACAAGCAGGTCTAACTTTTTCTGGGGTTCAAGAGGAGGTTGAAATCCATCTTTATCAAAGCAAATTGGGCCAATTATATTGAGTAGTATCTTGACTTGATGAGAAGACACTTTGGCCAGGTTTGACTATGGATCTCTTATAGGCTTGTTTGACATTACTTTGATTAGGAATATCATTTTTATCTCTTGTTGAATTGAATAATTTATGTAATTGAATATTTGTTTGGTTTTTCCTCCAATTGGGTTTTCCATAGGTAAATCTTGTCTTGTTCTTGTGTATCATTGTTTCATTTTGATCTCTACTATCCTACTTCATTTTTTGTTGAATTTCTGGAGTATAATTGCTTAATCATTAACTAGAAGTGTCAAATATAATCATCATTCCATTGGAACTAATTATCATTTTCATAAATGTTTGTATCTATTGTAATTGTAAAATCAACATGATGTTCATTACATTTTGTAGTCTCTAGAATTTTTTTGTAGGGAAATATTTGGTGGATTTATCTTGGTTTTAAGCAAGACAACTCTTTCAAAAGGGAAATTCTCATGAAAGGGACCTCTGCAAACACAAGTCTCACCAATAGAAGTCATGAAAATTCAAATATGAACATAGTGTCATGAGAACTAACAAAGCTATGATTAGGAAGTTGTTTTATTATTGATGACTCATTCCTCATGATGGGTATTGTGGCCCAAAGGAATTGTAATATGATTGAAAGTGGAATGGATATAAAACCCTTCAATGAACAATAATAATCTAATTTTATGGTCATAGCCAAGTCAAACACCAAATTGGTGTATGATACCCTCTTGTTTTTCGGACAAGGCACCTACCTCCAAGCAGAAATTTGGCTACTAAATTATACAGAGGTGTGCATGCTCTGACCCCCTTATGGATTTGAACCTATGACCTTTTATAGGACACATATTCCTAACCATTATCCCACTCAAGTTGTACAATTGGCACAATTAATCTCAAATTTGTTGTGTTTTCTTGGTCATTGATCTGACCTCCCTCTAAACAATTGCATAAAATGTCCTGGAGTTATTTAACCCAAGTGCCACTTCAATCACAAAAAATAAAATCTAAGAAAGTTTCTTTGTTACTTGCCTATGCAAGATCAACATGGCACTGGTCCTTAACATTTGTCATCAATACCTCATTATGGATGTTACTTGATAATTTTCTCCCCTTGGTTATCAATTCCCTTACACCGTAGAGTATCATGCAACATACAATTATATTAAAATAGTGATATTTTTTTATTTCAACGCACAGAGTAGATGTCCTAAAAATTGCATAGTTTACTTAATCTCCATGGCATTCTAGATTGTACTAATTTATGGTTACAATTCCAATTTCAAGTCATAAAGTAAAAGCTAGCACTTGTGCATATCTAGTAATTGATGGAGTTGTAAGGCTCCATTGAATGATAAATTCCCTCTTGTCTTATCATATTTTCATCAGAATAGATCCAAGACACACCAAAATTGACACAAAGGAAATGGTGGAATTCTCTAGTTTTATACTTGTCTCTAAAAAAAAGTGCAACCTCCAATCAAAAGGAAAAATCCAAACCTTGCCGTGCGAGATTCCTTCGAGGGATTTCTATACCCAAAATAATATAGATAATAATAACTTTCAAACAAACTTGGGGTCCAATCACCACACAAGGTTCTTTGCCCAAACCAATAGTAGTCAAGGTTCGAGGCCCTTGTAATATCGACTACACAACAGAGTCCAACCAACAATCACGACCCCACACACGAAATCAATAGGAGGAAAAGGAGGGATGAAATGTTAAAGGTTAGGGAAGAAAGAGATGAAGGAGAGACAACATAAACTTATAAAGGAAAAGTTGTGATAGCACGAATTTGGACCTCCTTCCAAAATAGAGCAGCAAGATGGTAATAAAAAAGAGGCAACAAACTCTTCAACATGAAATCAGGAAGCAAGTTCAGTATGGGAAAGTAGGGACAAAGACTCAAATGTGAGTTTTTCATGCCAAAATAAATAGCAGTCAAGTCATACCCAAGTTTCCTTCAAATTAGTTTGTTGGAACTGTAGAGGTTACCCATGGAGATGAGGACCTAGGTTATACCCTATTGCAGACGATAGAGACATAATTTTCCTCATAGTAACACATGAGCATGAAAGGTGCAAGACACCTATGTTTGAAGGATATTGGAAGATGAGAGTGTGGAACAAGGTAGCAGGGAATGGCAAAGGGCATGAGGGTATCATTGTCTTAGTAAGGGAGAAAGAAGGTCGTCTCATTCATTTAGAAAAAGAAGACTCAAATAAGAAATTCATTTGGTTTAAAATATCATAAAATGGAAACCACATCATAATTGCAGCGTGCTATTTTGTGTCGCATGTTTAAAAAATATACAAAGATAGAGGGCTTGACCACAAAGATCCATTTGCAGCCTTAAAACCAGATATTGCAACATATTCACAGCAAGGTGAAGTCCTTATAGTGGGGGATTTCAATGTTAGGATTGTAAGTGAGCAAGCTAGCATTATTTGTTGTAAAGATGATTGTCACCCTATTTGGCTTACAAAAGAGAGTATTCATCAGTGGGAAAGAATTTCGGAGGACAAGGGTTGCAATCGCTTTGGTGAACAATTGCTTACTCTATGTGGGGCCTTTCATCTAGTCATTTGTAATGGCTTGACTAGATGGGCAAAGTCCTGTAATTTCACTTGCCATAGTTATAATGCAGCAAGTGTAGTAAATTATCTAATTTGCTTGCATGGTTTGTGTGGGAAAATGGAGGAAGTTTTGATTGGAGATCAATTTTGGGAGTTAAAATCAGATCACAATCCAATTTATTTATGTTTCTCTTGGACTAGAAAGAAAAAATTAGATTCAAAAATTCAGCATGTCCAACAAAATCTCCTACATGGTAGAATTAATTTGACTCCAGAAAATTGTATTACCTTCAAAATGATGCTAGAGAAGATCTTCGAGAAGGAGAAAATCAAAATTCACAACCTTAATAGTCATGAATTAACACATTTAATTCAATGCACTCTTTCAAATTGAAAAGGAGAAAAATTAAAAAGTCTAAAACAAATTGCTTCCCAGTTAATGCTTGGTTTGATGAGGAATGCAAAAAACCAAGGAGAATGTGGAAAGAGTTGAACAAGGATAACATAAAGCTCAAAGCTTGCAAGTAGTTATTAAACAAGAAAAAGATTGATTTCACAGTTTCAAGAAGGGAAGAAGTAATCTTCCTTGGGAAAAATAATCCCAAGTTATTTTGGAAGGAGCTCCAACCAAAAAATATACAAACTAGAAATAGTATTACAGCTTCTAAATGGTTTGACTATGCAAGACAAATATATGAGAAGGATCCCAAGATTGACCCTCCCCCCTTGGTCAACACCAATACTAAACTCTTCACGGTGTAAGAGGTAGAGATGGGTATCAAGAAGTTGGGTGTTGGAAAAGAAAAAGACTTCATTGAACTCCAAGCAAAATATCTAAAGTGGGGCTCAAATATCCTTGCACCTCACATTATAAAAATTTTCAACAACATCCTACAACAAGCGCTCCCCACATATTAGACAGCTACCCTAGAAATACATTTTTTCAAGAGCAGTGACATCAATAATACCTCCAATTATAGGGCCATCATGATAAAACCCTTTGTTTGCAAAGCTATTTGGAAGCATGCTAGAAAATAAAATTAGCAAGTGGGCAGAAGAAAGATGTTGTAGATCTAACCCAAGAATATTATAGATCTCATATGAAAATATAAGATTATGCAAATAAACCCAAGAAATAAGATAGAAATGATTCTTTATTATCAAACCCTTATGGTAGGGCAACACCATACATTCACTCCTTAAGGAAGGAGAATACTCCACAAGCTATATGCTTGTTCATACAAGAATACTTCTCTTCATATCTCTCCATGTGGAGTCTCTAGCCTCTATATAGGCCTCATACATACAATACCATGCATCATTACCATGGTTCCTCATACCATCAACTAATACCATGG
>APFE030963386.1:23201-39416 GCA_000404065.3 Pinus taeda | reverse complement strand
TATTAACTACTTGTGGTCCCTTACATGACATGGGTTAACCACCTTATTTATTTCTATGGCCCATCCCATTATTACATTATTACCTTGGGTACCTCCCTCGGTACCCCATATTACCCCTCTAGGTATATAACATTCCACCCCCTTTAGCATGTTTCATCCCCGAAACATGGGAAGAACAAAAATAATAAAATCCACTCAAAAGAGTAGTCCACTGATACCATGCACGTGCATCTAGCCATCCAAGAGAAAGGTGAACCCTCGATCTCGCTAGTGCCTCGCTTGCTTGAGATGGAAGTTGACCGTGGCAGCTTTTATGTGTTGGTGTGTAGTAGGTGGATCGTCTCTCCTTTGTATCCGTCATGTGACTACTTCGTTTCCATCTTAATGGTTGTCTTGCAGGGTGATGTGGGTGATGATATGTTGAAGTTTTAACCCACGATGGCTTTTGCTTGACTTCACCCTGTTTTGGTGCCTGTTGTGGTGTCTTCTTTTTCAATATGACTTCAACCACTTAGCCCTCCTCTTATGTATCATCACCTGTAATCTTTTCTTCTGCAGTCTCTATTTGTGTTTGGTTGTCGATCATCAAAGGTTCATCATCTGATATGTCAGTCCCTTGAACATCTTCTGCTTCAGCCTCCATGTGCTCTACCTGTTTATGGATGGGAATATCCTGTAATGTAATTTTCTTCTTTTTATACCCTAGCTTCAGGAATTTCTTCTGTACATTAATATTGATAGTACCTACCGATTCCATCCAAGGGTATCCCAAAACAACATCTATGTTATCCATATCTGAAGAAAAAAAATCACCATGAAACACATACTTATCCATAGAAAGTTTCAAGTCCTTATAAATTTGAACATCCTTATCACCAACCTGTGTATTTTCAATATGTTTTGCTGGGACTTGCAATTTTTTTTCCAATTTAACATTGATGAAATTATGTTTACCATTAGGATTGATGGAAACAATGATCTTCTCTTTCTGAATCAATCCATGAACCCACAGTAAGGAGATACCCGTAGCAATTAACCCCTTATGTGTCTCATTCTCCTTTTTTCTAGCCTGAGACCATTTGTCCAAAAGGACTTTTTCAAATTCTACATCTGAAAGTTTGGTCAACTGCTTGTGGTCAAATGATTTCCACCACCATTTGGCAGCCTCATCTGTTAAACTAAACCACACTTTATCCCTCCAATGTGTCCCAAATATACTCTTTTTTTCCTTTATGAGTTCTTCAATAATCATACCATTATCATTCCCTGTAAAAATTTCCTTGCTAGAAGCCATGAAGGTTTGAAAAAACTCACTTGGCAAAAATTTGAAAATGTCACAGTTTCGTCAATATTGCTCAGAATCTATATTATAACCTCTTTTTGGAAATGGAACAACCATTCTACATCTGCCCATATGATAGAAATTCTGATTTAGACACTAGAATTTTAGATCTGCACTGCTACTCTCCCGCCGTCACCCAAAATTTCTGAAAAAAATGTTGATTTTAAATCAGCGATATCTCCCTCATCTGGACTCCGATTCGATTGATTTGTTTTTTAAAATTGGGTATTTTTCCACAAATATTCCAGATCTACAATTAGATTTTGTAGATATTGCACCAGGACATCTAGATCTGCGTCGCAAACTCACTGCCCTTAAAATTTATTTGCAACCCCACTGATTTTTAAATCAGCGATATCTCCTTCATCCGAACTCCGATTTGACCGATTTTTTTTTTGAAATCTGCTATTTTTTCACAAGGAATACAGATATGCAATAAAATTTTGTAGACCTTGAACCAAAACATACATATCTGATCTGCAATCTCGCCACCCTTGAAATCTTGTAAAAAGTAAAAAAAAAAAAAATATCCACTTTTGTGCCCAAGAAAGTGCTCTGATACCACTTGTTGTAGATCTAACCCAAGAATATTATAGATCTGATATGAAAATATAATATTATGCAAATAAACCCAAGAAATAAGATAGAAATGATTCTTTATTATCAAACTCTTATGGTAGGGCAACACCATACATTCACTCCTTAAAGAAGGAGAATACTCCACAAGCCATATGCTTGTTAATACAATATTACTTCTCTTCATATCTCTCCATGTGGAGTCTCTAGCCTCTATATAGGCCTCATACATACAATACCATGCATCATTACCATGGTTTCCTCATACCATCAACTAATACCATGGGCCCCTTACATTATTATTAACTACTTGTGGTCCCTTACATGACATGGGTTAACCACCTTATTTATTACGATGGCCCATCCCATTATTACATTATTACCTTGGGTACCTCCCTCGGTACCCCATATTACCCCCCCCTAGGTATATAACAAAAGAGATAAGTGTGTTAAAGGGAAAGCAGGTTTTAGACCTAAACATTCCATAGTTTATCATTGTATAGCTTTAACGAACATCATTGAAAAATCTTGGGAGAAAAAGGACGAAGCCTTTTGTTGCTTTATTGATTTCAGAAATGCATTTGACTCGGTTCGTAGGGATAAGCTTTGGCACAAAATGGAGGAACCTGGGATTCCTAACTATTTGAGAGCAGTTGTGCATAGGCTATATAAAGAGGTGAAAATCAAAATTAGAACTTCAGGAGGCATCTCTAAGAGTTTTAGGAGAGACATTGAGGTCAAGCAAGTTTGCCCACTGTCTCGTACCCTTTTTGGTTTATATATCGACAATCTTGAGGAGTGGTTAAATTCACAAGGGGGTGATGGTATCTATTTGGGCAAGTTTGTTATAAGGATTCTTTTGTATGCAGATGAACTTATTCTGATTGCTAAATCAGCTCTTGGTTTGGAATAACACTTACTATCCCTTGAGAATTTTTGTAGAAGTGCAGGTATGCAAGTCAATATCAGCAAAGCAAAAGTACTGATTTTCTCTAAGAAAAGAAAACGTAACCAACATAAGTTCTACTTTGAAGGCAACATTATGGAAGAATTTTTGTATTACAAATTCCTCGAAGTTGACTTCAACAAGAATTTAAGTGGGATGCTTGTAGAAAGAAAAGAACTTTGGGTGGTTCGAAATCATTTTATGCTTTTAATAATAGGTGTAGAGAGGCAGAGTTATGGGACTGGAAAACCACTCAAACTCTTTTTGAGCTTTAGTGATTTTGGTGATTCTCTATGGTTGTGGACTATGGGCCAACAATACATCCTACATGCAGTGGAGACAAATTGAGAAAATTCATAAATGTTTGATTACAAAAAAATTGAAGATTAAAAGTGCAGTTCCTTATGCTATCTTGTTAAGTGAAACAAGGATTTATCCTATTGAAGAAATTGTTATGATGTGAGTCATAAGGTATTTAAAAAAATTTGAACAAATGGATCAGGGTATATGGCCTAAGGTTTTCTTTAATGACAGATTGTACAACAAAAAAAAAAACAACCAAATAAACAAACAAAAATAAAAAACTTGGATGCAGTAAAATAAAAAATGGTTTAGAAAATGGGGTATGTGCTTGAACGTGTGTGCCATAAATAGCAAAGAGATAACATATTTTGTTATGGAAATTTTCTATAAGCATAATTGGGATAAGGAGCTAGGAAGAAAGAAAAAGTACTATATTGAAGTGTTTAATCCTACTCATAGTCATCAACCAAAAGCATACATAGAGGCCAATATCTCTTGGAGTGAAAAAATTCTTATTGCTCAGTTAAGGACTAATCCTCATCAACTCTATTGTGAAACACGACACTAGAAAAGGCAAATTGATTTTTCCCTTGGCCTAGGAAAAATTTCCCACACTCCATCCTCCATAATGGATTGATATTCTTCTTGCATTGCCTTCTTCCATTATTCTTGGTGAACAACTTCTTCAAATGTGGTTGGTTCAACTTCTATCAATTTTTCCATGTATGTTGCATATCCTAAATATATTTTTGGTCTTTTTCTTTCTCTAAAGGTTCCTTTAGCAACTCCATATCCTTCAGCATATTCAAGAGTATGTTTCAACCAATTTGGCCTCTTCCTTGTTTCGTGTATGATCATAGGTTGAATTGGTTCACCTGGTCCTTCCTCTTCTTCTTCTTGGTTTGGAGTTGTATCATCATGATGTTTTTCTTCTTCAAATAGTGGTGTATCTTCGACATCGAAATCAATTGGAATGTCCTTGGATATCTTGTAGGCCTAATTCGCATCGAAGATAACATCCTTGCTTACTTCAATTTGTCTTTTTTTATTTAATGTAGATTATATATGCCTTTGAATAAATATTGTAGCCAACGTATACCCCTTTGATGCTTGTAGAATCTAGTTTCTTTCGCTTGTCCTTTGGAACATGGATGTATACAGGACACCCAAAGATTCGAAGTTGGTGCACACATGGATTCTTACCTGTGAATGCTTCTTCAGGTGTCATATTCTCAATAATTCTATGACTTCTATTTTGTATATATATTATTGTCATAGTTTCATCACCCCATAGAAACTTTGGAAGGTCTTGATCAAATATCATAGTTGTTAATCTAGGTTGTCATTGATGTCAATATGGCAGTGTTTGTGATGGAAATTCTTGTGACCTGTGTAGTTGTCCATTGATTCCCATTGATCATAATACTTCTCATGGAGGATCAAAGGATTGAATATAGACATAATAGAAACAGTGGAACCAAGGAGGAAAGATATCAGATGCCATCAGAAGAGGAGAATGAGTAAAGAGGAGAAGTCATCGTGAAGCCAAAGAGTAAGATGAAGAGTTTATCGAGAGCCATCAAAAAAGCAAGTTATTGGAGCAAGAGAAGCATGTTATCACATATCTAAGCCAAGAGTAAGAGTCTAAAGGAAGAAAAGAATGATATTAGAGGAGCATTGTGGAACCGATCGTCCCATTACAACACACCCTAATTAATATTGCATCTGTCGTATTAGAACCTTCACATCGCAAGTTATGAAGGCTTGTCACATTAAAACTCCAATTGCAATATAATATGCAGATCCAATCAGTGTATGGTAATAGCCCCAATGTAATATCACAAGTTATAAAGGGATGTTACATTAAAAATTGTGATTGGGATATACTGCGGGCCCAATTGCACCACTATAATATGACTCAATGTAATATCACATCTGCATATTGGAACATTCATATGACAAGTCTTAATGAGATGTCACAGTAAAATGATGATTGCAATAGTATGTGGACCATCAATTGCAATAGAGTAGTGGGCCCCAGACTACTGATTGCGATAAATTGTGGACCCGATGGATTCATTAAAAACATTTCATTGAATATCGCATCCACTCCATCGAAAGACAAAGCATGTCCACACTTGCAAAATCTCTGATTTTTATGAAGTTGCGATTGTCATTAAGGTGATGACCTGGATGTGGGACCTCCATGTGGGTATAACCTCTCCTATTTGATTTCTATAAATAATAAGTCTATTAGATGGATATTAAAAAAAAATGGGCCTCGTTGATATAATGTTAATATGCAACATCATAAGTTGGCCTCTCCTCCAATAAATGTGTCTTTTGGGTATTAATGAGACTCGTATATATACAAGTTACAAATTTCACCTCAAGCATTGATCTCAGGCATCTATCACAGAGGAGAAAGACAGTTCACAACTTGTGAACATGAATTAGCATAAGAAAGGAAGCCAAAGGTCAAGTAAAAGAAAGTTGAAGCCGAAGGTTGAGCGAGAGAAAAAGGAAGCCAAAGGTCGAACATTCTATTGATTAGGTTATTTATTGAAAATCTTGGACCTGTGTTTGATAGTGATTCAGATAACAGTTCAAAAGGATGCTCTACAGATCTAAGAAGATTATCTGAGTATGAACATGGTTGTTTTTAATTGAATGCACAATATGAAACCACAAAAGTCACTCCTCTAAATAATTCACTCCTGAAGCAATCATTCCTGAAGCATTTACTATGAAAGTGAGAACAGAGGCTTGAAACTGAGATTTGTTTTTGTGCAGAGCTTAGTGCAGTTCATTGTAGACACTTCGAAGTTGTGTGAAGACTATTTTAGATCATGATGGATATTTGAAATCATCATGAGGTAACTTTGCAAACTCTGTTTGGGCAATATGAAGAGTTGTGAAGACTCCTTCATATGAAGACAGTTTGTCATTAATGATGTAACATGGAGACTATAGTGAAGTTGTGGATTGACAAAACATAGTGAAGAAGTTTTTGAGAGTAGTGTAGTACAATCAAAACAATTCTTAACAAAGAAAAACTATAGGGTCAGAGCCCTTGGGGTTGGTACGCCAGAATTGGAAGGATTGGTGTCCTTGGAGTTGGTGCTCCTAAATCCAAGGTTGAAGCCTTGACAAGATAGGGTCAAAGCCCTTGGGTTTGGTGCCCCAGAATTGGAAGCATTGGTGTCCTTAGATTTGGTGCTCGTAAATCCAAGGTTGGAGCCTTGAAAAGATAGGGTCAAAGCCCTTGGGGTTGGTGCCTCAGAATTGGAAGGATTGGTGTCCTTGGAGTTGGTGCTCCTAAATCCAAGGTTGGAACCTTGACAAGATAGGGTCAAAGCCCTTAGGGTTGGTGCCTCATAATTGGAAGGATTGGTGTCCTTAGAGTTGGTGCTCCTAAACACAAGGTTGGTGCCTTGAGAAGCTAGGGTTGGTGCCCTAGAGTTTGGAGCCTATGAGATTGGAGATCAATGTCTTCATCAAGGGTTGGAGCCCTATATATATATTGTACCTGATTTATTGTAAATATTATATTAATAAAAGCATTTATTCCTATTGATCATTTTGTGTTCTAAATATAAATGATTTAACTCATAAAAATAACAATAGAAAAGGAATATTGATTCACCTCCCTCTTAGTATTTCCAACAATAGTTTGTATGCATTCTTCAATTTTTATATTCTTCCTTTCTACGAGTCCTTTTTTTTCAAGATTGTAGGGAATAATGAGCCCCCTCTTAATACCTACTTCTTTACAATATGCAACCAATTATTTTGAATTTTATGCCAAATCTCAAGGTCTTTATCTTTCTTTTGGTTAAGGCCTCTACTTCAAATCTAAACTCCTTGAATTTTTCAAATACATCATCCTTTCTCTTGAGAAGGTAGAGCCATGTTTTTCTAGTGCGATCATCAATGAAGGTCACATAATAAATATGGCCTCCAAGTGATTTGTTAGACATAGGTCCACACGTATCAGAATGAACGAGGTATAATATTTATTTAGACCTTGTATCACTGCTTGTGAAAGGCTTCCATTTATTATTTCCCAAAGCACATCCCTTCATACTCCTTCATGATTTTCTTTGATGTTAGGGATACCATTTACCATTTGATTGAGAGAGGGAATGATATTGTAGTGTATATTCCCATATCTTCTATACCATAATTTGATGGTTTTGATTTCCATGTGAATTAGAGCTTGAGGAAATGGTGTTATAACTCTATATAATCTTCCTTCACGAACTCCAATAACTTTTTCCTTTTCAATGCTTGAATCCTTTCCCCAAACCAAGACTTTACCATCTACAAAAGCAACCTTAGACAGTTTGTCTTCTAAACAAGAAATTGAAAGTAATTTTTTTCAAAATTAAAAGTTCATAAAGTATATTGTTGAGGTGTAGCTTTGCTCCATTTTGCAGCTTCAAATATGTAGATCCAGGGCCCTTGACTACATAATTTTTATTGTCTCATAGATCCACTACATGTCATGATTATTCCTTTGAAAGAGTATGAATTTGTTCACTTTCTCTTGTCATATGTCTTGATGCTCCACTATCAATGATACATGCATTTTCATCATCAAGAGTACCTATGAGTGTAGTCAAGAATCATGCACTTTTGGCCTTCTTAGATAGGTTGTAGATGATCCTCCCAATATAGCTTCCCTCAATTATTATGATATTGAACCCCATATTCAAGAAACTTTTATAGAGGTAGTAGCCTTCCTTTTCAAGCCAACAAAGTCATCTCCAACATTTTTTGACCATAGCTCTGATTCCATGTTGAGAAATTAATGCTAGTAGTAATCAAGGTTTTATTCCTCTTCGTTGATAATTACTTGTGAATTATGTTCTCTTCTTTTACTTTTTTATTATAATATTTTTCATCAAGTAATTACAAATTTATGTCTACATGAAGATCACAATAATAAGAAACACAAGAAGTATGCGGATATATAGGGAAAACCCCCTATAAGGGGAAAACCCAGTCAGAACTCTTCCTTCAATAGATTCAAAGACAAGATGAGATAGTCCAAGACTCTTTTTCCCTAGACACAGACTCCCCCCAATCACTAAGTCAACCATTCCTTCTCCATGTGATGTTCTCCTAACAACAAATTTGAATTAGAATTTCGACCTGGTAGGAGCAGAATATTGACCTCCCTGGTAGCAAAACTTCAACCTGCAATAGAATTCAAAAAATTTTCCCCAGAAATAGCCCAATAACCTTTCATTTGTGAGAGAATGATAACCCAAAACTTTGAATTTGTCTTCTTCTGCAGTATTCTTCCTTCTTGGAATTTCACACTTTTACTGCCTCTTGTTCTTATATATTGAACTTTTAGAGTGGGTGAGAAAATGGATCGAATTTCCTGCAAATATATAGCCTCTTCTATGGGTTGAATTTCACTAATGTAGGTCGACTTGGTGTGGGGGTGTCGAATGACCTATTTGACTCAAAAATAATTATTTTCATATGATACAAAATCCCAAGAAGTGTCTAATAAAATTGACAATGACTCTATTCACTCAATATAAAACCTAGATGCATACAATGGAGGCTTTGACCTATAAACATGATGACCCAAGAATGAACCCATGCTTTAATAAGTCATAATAAAATTTATTTTGACAAATAAATTACATTATACAATTATGAAGATAGAACCTATTTACATTATTCAACACTTGGCAACACCTGTTATCGTTCATTTTCTCTTACATCCATGTCCTCAGCAGTCTTATCATCATATAAATCATTATAAAACTTTGATGCTTTGAGTGTTTTAAATTCCTCCATTTCTTTTGTTGCACTCCCTATGCAATCTTTTCCATCTTTGATATTTTTCAGTCAACCCTCTAGGAATTCCAATTCCTATTTATATCGTGACAACGTAATAGATGTATGGTATTTTCTCTCCAACTTGCAAGTGTCTTCACATTCTTGCTCCTCATTTTTGCTTTCCTTCATGACAACCTCCCAAAATTGTCCTTCATCCTTTGTGTGGCTAGTTTCAAAAACCAACCTCATATCTCTTTCTACCTTTCCTTTCATATGGTTTTGTGAAGCCATCTCTTCACCTTTATTCTTTTGGACATGATTTCCATGGTCTTTATAGGAAAATTTCACACATAAATTGTTAGCTCCAAAAGTATGAGGTCACCCTGCCTCTTTTATTGTCTTCCTCAGCAATCATTCCCTTTGTGCATAGATATTATTCTCCTCATTCCTTATAATAAAACATTGATTATGTCCTCCTTTGAGATTTTGTAACCTCATTCCTCCATTCACAATCTCCATGATAGATTCAAATGGTTATCTCTCTTCATCATGTTTATGGTATGCACATGAATATATTTTATTAGTTTTAAAAACATTAAGCCCTTGTGCCGTTGTTGATGCTCCTTGCACCACTTGTTGGCTTGGACTTCTCCAACATTCCATGAGACCTTTAATCAAAATCCTCTCCTGGCCTTTAAGGAGTGATCCTCCTTTAGGCTCCAGCTACTCTGAGCTCATCCATCAAAACTCTTATCGAAGGCTTCATCCTCCTTTTCCCTACATCTATGGATTTTGGGGATTTATTCTTAAAATAATTTTGTTTCATAGGTATTCTAACCTCCTTCCTCGGGTACCACATCTAGTCTTCTTACCTCTCTTATAGCAGCTTCCTTATCTCATTGAGCCTTGTCCTTAACTTAGCCATCTCCTTATCAAATTCCTCTTGGCTCATTTTCCTCATGCACTTTATCTTGGCATCCTTCTATCTTTTCTTATGGATTTTACTTAGACCTTCATCATGACCACTAATGGTCTTCTCCTTCACCTTCTGTGTAAGCTTCTCTATGCTCGTCATGAGCTACACCGTAGCCCTATAACAAGTCTCACCTTACTTGTTACTTCAACACCTCACCTCAACCTAGCTAATGGTGTCACTCTTGGTTCCCTCCTCTGGAACCTCTGGAGCACTTCTTGCTCCTCTCTGGTTGTTGTACCTTCTTTCCACCTCCCGAGAACTTCTCTCATTCTCTTATCTCGTTCTCTTCCCCTTGAGGACTCCCTCTGTCCCCTTTTCCAACCTTAACTGGAATTTTTTAGATGCAAACTCATTGCTGCAAGGTTCTATATCAAATGTTTTTTTTTCTCTATCTATATCAACTCCTAATTAACAAAAAAAGTTCACATACCCATCTTCCTCTTTCTTAGCATCTTTGCTTGTATCTATTGCTACTTACACTCACAAATTAACTGTTAAACATAAAACCAATTACCTATCACGTGTCTTTACCTCTGAGATGCCAAAATATTTATTCTCCCTCTACATGGTATTATCCTCCTTTTTTATGTTCAAATTCCCCTATTCCCAGTGTTGTGCTTTCCTTCTTTTGAAGTCTTCTTTGACTATGTGCTTTGGTCCCCTATGTTTACTTTAAATCATCTACTCTTCTTTGTCTTCAGGAATTCTTGTTTGTTGGATGCAATCTTCCTCTATATGTCAATGCTCGAAAAGATATTTTTCACTATGATACCACTTGACACAGCAAAAGGAGTAGAATTCTCTAGTTTTATAAATGACACTAAAAAAAATAGGCAACCTCCAATCAAATACAAAAATCCAAACCTCACAGTGGAGACCCCTTTAAGGGATTTCTATACCCTAGATAGTCTATATAATAATAACTTTCAAAGAAAGTCAGGGTCCATGCACCACACAAGGTTCTCTACCCAAACCAATAGTAGTTGGGGGTCAAGGCCAGTCCAATCTTGACTACACAATTGGTTCAAACCAATGACCGCAACCCCGCGTATGAAATCAACGGCCCATGAGAGTTTTGATTTTAACCTTGGTCGGGGTCTTTCTTTTTTTCTCCACATTTTTCTCCCTACTGATTTGACTTATTTGAGGCCCAACCAATCACCTAGGCCTCACCTAAGGTCGAGGTTGGGACCAATAAAGGGTGCCCAATTCTTTTCTTTATGTACAACCTTGATTCTTGCCCAATGGCCCAACTAAGTGGCTCCCAACTCCTTATTTGGGGAACAGTCTAGTCAGGGTTGGCCCCCTTTTTTTCCTCTGTGGCTATTCTTTATGTTGAACTTGAAGGCTTGTCCAATGCTTCTGACATACTTAACTCCTCCCTCAAGCTATGGTCTTTCTTATTCAACAAACTTACACATACATCCAACTCTCTCTATGGGAAACTCTGTTGTGAATCCCAACTACTTCGTACATAGACTTTCTTGTAGGAGGACTTGCCCATTCCCTCTAGACAGTCGCACACACAAAAAGGTAAATTGTCAAACAAGTTTTGTAACCTCAAATGAGAACTCTATCCAAAAAAACCCAAAAAAATAGCTTGGAAACATAAAGTGTTGATGTTACAATAATTTATTTTTTGGCGGGGGTTAAATTTCAACATTTTTAAAAAATGGCAATAAAATTCAATAAAATCCAATCATTTTTGTGTAACAAATACTCTGGAAATGAAAAATGTTGATGCTGGAATATTGACTTTTTTTATTGACAAATTTTCAACATTTCTTAAAAATTGCAATAAAAGCCAATAAAAGTCATTTTTTCGTGCAAAACATACCTTGAAAATGAAAAGTGATGATGCTAGAATAACATTTTTTTTGTTTGGGTAAATTTTTAACATTTTTTAGCAATTTTGTTAAAGATAAAATATCATGACTCCAAAAGACCTTAAAATTCCAACAAATTTCAGGTATGGAATTAAAAATAAAATATCAAGTCTCTTGAAGGCTTTAAAACTCCAACAATTTTTAGCTATGGTGTTAACGATAAAATATTTATAATTTTTTTCAACCATAGCATTAAAAATAAAATATCATGACATAGAAAAAACTTTAAAATTTTGACAATTTTTCAACCATGCAATTAAAATCAAAGATCATGACTACATAAAGCCTTGAGTTTTTGACATATTTCAACCATGCCATTATCGAAAAATTATATGGCCAAAAGAATGTTTAAAATGAACAAATAAATGAAAGTCATTAACCAAAAGTAATTTCCTTTTTCAATACTAAAGTATAGCTATTCTAAAACCTTAGTCTAAGACAATTTGACACATTGCAAAAATAAAAAATAAAAAAATCAATCATTAAATTGGCAGACATTGTAGGTGAACTTTACCCATTACAATGAAAATTTAGAAATCAACCATGAAATTGACACATTGTGGGGGCGGACTCGATCCATTATAATGGAAACTTTAAAATCAACTAACAAATAAGACATAATGGAGTGGGCTTGCTAGTGAGATATCAACACAAACACTGTAGAAAAGAATAAAATAAAATAAAATAAAAAATAAAAAACATTGAAGAAAATAAAAACTAAAGAAGAAAATTTAAAAAATAATAACATGTTACATAAATTATATTTTAAAGCATATTTAAAAAAATGAAAATAAAATATCAAATATATAAAAGATATAAATGAAGACCAAGAGAAATTCATGTATGAAAATAAGCAAGTTCAATAAATAAATAAATAATAAAATATGGAAAAAACTTAACTTAAGAAAGAAAATATTTAAAAATTTTACACAAAAAAAATCCTACTTCACAATTTAAAAAAACAAACAAAAAAGATTTTATAAAAAATAAATGAATAAAACATTTAAAATAATAATAATAATAATAATAAATTAAATAAAATAAAATAATTAAAAACAACATTCTTATAAATATATTATTAAAGAAAACATTAAAATAAGTAAACTAGACCCAGCTCAGTTGCCTGAGGGTCCACAAACCAAGGCAGGGTGAGTTGAACAAAGCTCCCCTCACCCTAACTCACGACCCCTTGTGTGGCTTGGGGGCTTGGCCGACTACCGGAATTGGCCAAGGCCCCCAACCGCTAGAGGGGTTGTGAGCCAAGGTGGCGAGAGCTCCTCCACCCTTGCATGTGACCCCTCAAGAGACTATGTATATGTTTTAATGTTTTTTTAAGTTCTTTTATAATGTTTTTTTTTTTTTCCAAGTTTTTTATTTTTATTTTTTATTTTCCTAAAATAACATTTTAATGTTTCAAAAACATATATAATTTTATTTGGATTTGTCTTTAGTGCAACTTTTTGGAAATTTTGAGGTGAAATCTTGATTTGTGTTATTTAAAATGGATTCAACACCCTGAAAAACTCTAGGACACTTCGATTATGCAAGCATTACCCATCAAGCTTGCTGGATTTTAGAGAGAAAAAAAAAACAAAACAAAACAAAAAACAAAAACAAAAACCATTGGAAAAGCTTCCAAAAAGGCTCACTAAAGACAACTCGATCTTGTTTTAAAGTTTCTATTTTTATTTCTTTTATTTTTCTTTTTATTATTTTATTTTATTTTTTTAAAAAAATTATAATAACGTTTAAAAAAACACTAATGTCTTGTTTCTTAATGTTCTTTTTAAATTTAATTGTATTTTTTTTTGCAGTTTTTTTATTATGTTTTTTTAACATATTCTTTCACTTAAAATTTTATAATCATGTTTTTAGAAACAAAAAAAAACTTCAAATTTCATCATTTTTTAATATGAAGTTCATAACATTTTATAAAAATTACTATTACTCCATATTCTTGTTGGAAATAATACAGAGAGGGGGGGTGAATCAGTATTATCAAGTCAAATATTCCTTTTTCAAAAACAAATGATATACGATACTTCAGTTAATTAAACCCGCGTATATACGGAACTATGCAGAAGGAAACCCGCTTATACAAAGTAAACTTTTAATTTACTCTATCTTTCTAATGTTGATTGTTAATCTGTGTTTCAGAATCAAATAACCAGTAACCAGAAATAGAAAAACAGACCAGAAAGACAATCACACACAAGAACACAAGATATAAGGTGGAAACCCAATGTGGGTGAAAAGCACCTGCTACAATTCATCTCTATCTTGTTTTAAATTAGAAACATCTTTTACAATGTACTGGTGCAGTCCTTTACTAGTATGCAGGCTGCAACCTGCAGAGAGCTACAACCCTCTCTCGTTCTCCAGCTTCTCCTAGAAGGGAGCTACAACCCCCTTTAGCTCTTGCACTAGCCAAGATACTAGTACGTAGATGTTGGCCTATAGAAGGCTACAACCTTCTCTTTCTTCGAAGGACCACATTTCATAAATTTTCAGACTGGATCCATGAACATCAATCAATCATCAAGAATTTCTGCATCAGCCAATCTGCTTTTCACCAATTAGATCTGAATCAAGTAGATACTTATAAGAAGAGCTTCGGCGTAAATCACATGAAAAATACCTTTGTCGACGCGTTTCGAACCAACTAGTGTAGTTCATCAACTTGTCCTGATGATGAACAACACTAGTTGGTTCGAAACGCGTCGACAAAGGTCTTTTTCATGTGACTTACGCCGAAGCTCTTCTTATAACTATGATCAATCACAGAAGCATCAATTCTACAAGTAGATACTTCTCTGACAGTTGTACCCAAAACACAGTAATAGAAACCACACACCAAAATATAAACCCAGAACACAGCAGCAATACCTAGATCACAACTCAAAAGATATACACTATTTCAATAACGTGCAACATGCGTGCATACGCTTCTGTGTTTGGATCAACCTGTGTATACATTGTTTTAATTCACTGAAACAGCGTGTATACGCGCCTTTTCTTCAATGAACCTCCATACAAATCTATAAAGGATAATTTCCTCTTTTAGATATTCAAACACTATTTAACCCAGATTATCAGTTTTATAGATCAAGCAAGCGCCACATATAACAGATCAAAATCATACAAAGATACTATCATTCAAGCTTAAAGATTATGACCCATCAATAGAACTTATCCTTCTCTTTACGCTAAGGTTCCTCCTTCATTCAGATCCAGATCTGCACCATAACCCAAATACCAGTATTCCAGATCTAGCACTTTATCAGATATTCAATGATAATACAGGTGATCATTTGCCACATGATCTCCTTCCTCTTTTATAGTCTTAGGCCTTCCACAATACCATGGTCCAAAACCATAATAAACCAATACCACGGACCCAATACTTGGGATCAACACTTCTGACGAGGTACCATGGTCCAAAATCATAGGTTCAAATACCAAGAACTAACTACCATGGACCAAAGGTAAATTCTCCAATATATACGCCCTTTTGTAACGTCTAATCCGCGTGTATACGCATCTTCGTCTAGATGAACATGCGTATATGTCTTTTCCTTCATTCTAAAAGCCTGAACTGAGATCTGTTATCAAAGAGAGTTTCCATCAAGGACAACACGCGTGCCATGGCCCCAAACCTATGCCATAATGCCAACGTAGTTGACCTTGTTCCTTTAGGCAGTGAAGCAACCCTTTTAGGGACTTAAGAGCCCTCAGTTTATGGACATTTGTGATTGGGGTTGAAGTGCCCAAAAATGTCTATAACAATACGACGATCACTCATCAAGATCTTTGGACAACCAAATCGTGTCAGTACATGCTCAAATAGGAACTTCGCGATAGTTGTGCCTGTGCAATCCTTCATCGGCTACACTTCTTCCTAACGAGTTAAATACTCCATTGCGGTTATAATGTACCTTGCTCCCGTCTTTCCTTGGGGCTGAATGGGTCCCACAAAATCTATCACCCACTTTTCAAAGGGTTGTAACGTCATCTGTGGGTTCAAAGACATCTCATCCCTTAGCGATGGCCTTCCAGTCTGATCTGGATTTAAACAGGAACGCAATAGATTACAGAGATAACCATAAATACAGAGATGCAATAACCATAAATAGAGGATGTAGCGAAAATAACACTTTATTTCATTAATGGAAAGTACCAAAATATGTTTACAATCAGAATTGGGAATAAATCAGCTAGGACGATGGTAGCTTATCTCTGAGAAGAGATGTGATGGCTACATGCCTCTGAACTGTTCCGAACTTGTGTTACAATGAGGCTCGAAGGCCTATTTATTATTGAGAAACAATGGAAAACCCTTCACATTCCAAAACCGACCCTTAGAAGATGAAACGCCAAATTGTGG